>ML802414.1:374573-388670 GCA_009831015.1 Picea engelmannii
TATATATATATATATATATATCATACATAACACAAGTTATAAATTCTATAGCAAAGGCCATGCATAGTACATGTTACAAATTCTATAGCATATGTATGTTGCAACTTGCAAGTTGCATGCATAGCACATTGCATGGGTTACAAATATTATAGCATAGGTTGAGCAGCACTTGCATGCTCACAACTTACAAGTCATGGGGATTATTTAGAAATTGTACTACTCACAACTTACAAGTCACGAGAATTCTTTGGAAATTAGACTGTATCACATCCTGTAGGTTGAAAAGTGAAGGTTGAGAGGGAAGAAAAGATCAAGGATTTAGAAACACTACCCAAAACCTCCATGCAACTATCCAGAGAGGTAAGGTTCATTAATATTAAATTGCAATTGCAGTGATGGAAATTGTCTTTGTTTGGATAAAGCTAGAAAACATCTTCTTGCACACTTATTTTCTCATTATATTTGGTTTTTGAGAATCCAGATTTAAATACCTTCCCACTTGTCTTTTTAATGTCTTCCTTAATATTGATAATAATAATAAACATGGGTGTGGTCAGCCTCTCACAAGCTCTATTTTATTTCATTTTAGAAAACATTAGCAGTTGTTTCTTTTTGTAAATAAGAGTTGTATAAAAAGCCTTCAAAAAACCAGAGTTACAGTATCATCAAGAGTTCCGGACTATAATAGCTGAACTGCCCCAAAGGGAAACCAGTTCATCTAGCCAGTCAGAGTAAAATCCCATTGTCTTAAGCTACCAGTCTGAAAATGACAGAACTTAAACATAAAAATTACAGTCTCCATAAAACAACATACCAAATATGATCATAGGCCCCATGAGGCAAAAGAAATTCAGAGACTTGGCTAAACTAACATAAAGACACATGTGTCGGTCATGTGGTGGGCTTGTAGCAGGGCCACGTGAATGGGGAGGTGGCGTTGGTCGTTAGGTCTGCAGCAGGTGCACCTTCCTCTTCGACAATTGTCCCTCCCTCCTCCATGGGCTCGTGCATGGCGGCTCTTGTGTCGATGTCACATCCAACCCAATCCTTCTCGCCCCATGTACCTCCCTCCTCCATGGTCGTGTGCATGGCAGTTCCTGTGTCAACGTCGCCTCCAATACCTTCCTCTTCGACAAATGTGCCTCCCTCCTCCATGGGCTCGTGCATGGCACCTCCCATATCATCTTCGTTGCCAACCTTTGTAGTGCCTTCTCCTCCATCCCCTGAGCCGTCTCCGTTTCCACCCCCTGAGGCTTCACCCACTCCTGGTGCCAAGTGATAGACCCCCTGTAGAGTTGAGAGCATTTGCAAGAGCGTTGAAGCCTTCTCATCTAGGATTTCCATATGAAACTGAAGGTCATCCAAGCCTTGTCGCAGTTCAAATACCAGACCTTTGAAGATGGCAAGGTTGTCCTGAAATTGTGAGTTTGGTACTGAATCTGAAAAGGAATGAGGCCATGGTTGTGTTCCCAAGAAATTTGGTTGTGCTCCTAGGTGAGGCTTACTGGTTGGGTTCTCTGGATGGACTGGTGCGCTCGTCGGTGAGTTGGGTGGAACTACAGGAAGCGACAGTGAAGTGGAGGCCAAATCGAATGAAGGCTCCAGGTTAAAACCCATGGAATTTTTCATCCGGCTTACGGAGGGCAAGGAGAGGGGTGGGAGGTTGTTGGGGCTTTGTCGAGACTGCAACTGAGAAGAGGGCGAGGAAGATGAAGCAGGTGACGAGTTAGGAGATGGTGTAGGTGGGGGTCGGAGAGCCACTCGCGGCCGGCTTGGCTGCTAGGTCGAGCCTCGCTTAGATTTCCCCCTTTGTCTCGGCATGCTAGGGACACTGAGGGGAATTGCAAGCACCGGAAGGAAGCATAGGTAATGAAGGTGTAGCTAGTGGGGGTGCATGTTTTAGGAGGTCTCAACCTTGGAAGAGAACCTCTGCAAATGCATCTGGTAGAATTCATGGTGTCGAGATTACTGAAGGAGGCAAAGGTGCATGAGCAGAGTAAATTTGAATTCATGGCTCTAAGCCATCGAAATGACAGCGAGCTTAGGCCAGGCGCACTGAGAGTAACGGTGCCTAGGCCTACGCGAGCTTGGATTAAATGCATGAGGGTGGCGAGAGGGTGTGCCACGCTCCTGTCACATGGCCATCGCCATGTTGGCCACTTCGTGCCCTCTCCTGGTGACATGTGCCCCGCACTAGCACCCCATCCAGGGAAAACATTAGCAGTTGTTATTAAAAAAGAAAATCCAAAATAATTCAGTAATATTTATTATTGCATTATATTAATAATGATAATTATTTCAAATTTTGCAATCCATGACTTTTATTATTATTTTACAACAACCATTAGTAATTACTTTTTTTCCTTTTCCTGTAGGCTGTAGATATCTTGGCATCATTACATGCCTACTACTTAGTGTTTGGTCAATTGTTTTTGTACAGTGATTGGATCTATGCATAATTGAGGCATAGAAAGAAGTTGAAACCTATTATTTGGTTATTTTCAAAATTGAAACTGTGTGCAAGATGCTATATCAATGTAATTTGTTAAGATTTTCTATTTATGTTTTTAATGATGTTGTATTCCATGTGAAAATTTGATGATGTTATGTTAAATGCAATTTCATAATAATTTTATGTTGTGTTTGGGATGCTTTTGTATTTACAATAAAAATGAACAAAAACACATATAACACATATTATTTAAATGACGGGCAAAAATAAAAATAAAATGTCACGGGAAATGCAGTTTTAAGAAGAAACTCGTCATAAAAAATTTACTTGACAAATAGGATTTTCCATTAAATTTATACGCTGACCTCCCATCAAATTTATACCCTGACCCCAAGAGTGTATAGGGATGGTTGGGTAAGTTACAAGATACCTCCAACATTGTTAGTTTCCATGCAAACCATAGTGGTCACTTCCTTCACCTAGTAGCCAATACACCATCCTTGTGTCCATTCATGAAAGGACATTAAGGCTATGTTGTACAGCTAATAATTATGGTTATTATCATTATAAAATTTTATTTCCCATTAAATAGTATTCATTTAAGTAAATAAAAACAATTTAATAAAATTCCTTAAATGAATAACATTGAAGGCATTTTATATAAATTGTTTTTTTTTAACAGAAAAGGATATAATTGTATTAAAAAAGAGCCTGGATTTCTCCCAAAAAAGCCAGAATCACAAACTGCCTATAGGCCAAATGTGTATCAAAACATCTTGATGTCTTTGTCCCCATGTCTATCTGCAATTTCTGAGATGTGATTTTGTAATTTATGCCAAAATTCCATGGGAAGATGGCTACAAAAGAATTTCTGAGATGTGATTTTGTAATTTATGCCAAAATTCCATGGGAAGATGGCTACAAAAGAACATAGCATATACAAAACTTTGCAATACATGTAACTAGTGTAAATGCAGATTTGTGTCCACCTGAATTTGTTGGTGGGCCTCATTTTCCTGAGCTGTTGTTGGGCTTGTGTATTCTACCTGAACCGTTGTTGGAACCAGAGGAGCATTTTGATGTAATTGTTGGATGGTTTCATTTGAGGCAGTGGATTCTGTTGATACTACTTGTTGATTATGCTCATGTGCGCCTTGTTACTGTCGAGACCGACGGATGGAGAAAATCAGAGACGAATTCATGCTGACTGCACACATGAATAGGGCCAATTATTCACTGTGGTGTTGCTCCTGTTCTTGTATTTTCTGATATTTTTGTTCCAATTGAGTCTTGAGCGTTGCAATTTCTTCTTTTTGTGCTTGCATGTGCTCCTAGATTCTTCCCATGGTGCATTCTGAACATTGACAGTCACCTCTGCTATGACGCCACATAGTTGCGAGGTGATTGAACAGTGCTACCACCAACAAAATGGACGACCAGGGCTGGTATCGAACAATGCTTCCACCTTTGTGCTTCAGAAGCATTCCACACTAGAGAACAATGAGAGTTGGTGATAATAGAGCACAATGGATAAGATCAAATGACATGACATTGGTGGGGTGAGATCCGCGCGAGTGGGTGACAGAAGGTGAGGCCATGGTTGTATATCCCTTAGATATCCAGGACATGCCAGGAATGTTGTAGGTGGGAGAACAGGGTACTGAGTATTGTTTCTAGCGTGAGGGGGAGGCAGAAGTGACTGGGAGAAGTGAGTGGGGGAGCATAAATGAAGGAGGGCATCAGTCGTGAGCCCTGTCGACATGCATGGGAGGAGTGTGGCACGTGGATAGGGAGTGAAATGAATATTGTCTCAGGGAAGTGATGGATAGAGAGGATGTGTGTGAGAGATTGTCCAAGTATGGTAACGAGCGGGGTGCAAAATGATTAGGGGATAGGTTCATAGTTGAATGTGGAGCCTTGCCTTAGCTGCCTGGTATCAAATTGGTTTACTTCTTTAGTGAAGGAGTCGGCTATGGTGTTCTGACTTCTAAAAACATGGTAATAGATGACTTTGCCAAATTTGGGTTCCATGTCTTTGATTCGAAGAAGAGTTCTGTCAATATTAGGATGTGTGGTCTTGAGATTTTGACAAAATCCCCTTGTGATTAAATCAGAATACCCAATTACTATAAGCCTTAAATATCTATTGGTTGGAATGAGGCAAAGTCCCATGAATGTTACAAGGACCTATGCATGATTATTAGTGGCTTTTCCTAATCCCCAAGCGAAATCCAGAACCTTTTTTCCTTCGGAGTCGAAGACAAATCCCCCCGCACATGTCACCCCTGTGTTGCCTGTGGATGCTCCATCAAAAAAGAGAATCTGAGAGTTTTGTTGGCATTTCTAGTGGTAAAGTTCTTGATTGGATAATCACAGCTGCCACAGGTAATGCTTTGGGTTTTTAGGGAGATTGGTGCAGTTGACATAGCGGTTTCCTAAGATGTTGGTTATCTATATTTTCTCTGAATCTGTAGGCAAAACTTGATTGTCTGGAATTTTTTTTGGAATGGAAAAGACTTCTGAGAGAAGACTATAATCTTTCATCTGGATCCTTTTGGGGGAAAGAATTTTATTTTGGAAAATGGCCTTGTTTCTTGCTAGCCAAATTCCCTAACAAGTAAACTTTGGTATCTTCCTCCAAAGGCTTGCAAAAAGAAGTTTTTTATTGAAGCTGCTAGCATATCTTTGCTTCCAATGAACGAACATTTCGTTCCAATTGGAAGGAGGGAGAAATTTAGGACAAAGAGAAGAAAGCATGAGATCCCATAATTGCAGGGAGAAGGGGAAATCACAGAATAGATGTTGAATTGTGTCTTTTGAGGCCTTGCATAGAGAACATCTGGAAGGGGCAACAATGCCTCTCTTTTGAAGGTTGTCAGATGTAAGAATTTTGACGTGGATCAAGACCCAGATAAAGGCATTGATTTTTGGAAGAGAGGGCCCAAACCATATGCAAGACCAAATCTTGGAAGGAGTTGGCCCTGGGTAATTTGAAAGAAGACTAGCATAGCCCGATTTAACTAAAAATTGTACAGCATCCGAACATCGAGTATCTTTGCAATGAGTGTTGAGGGGGCCACATCCAGCAAGTTGCTCAAAGAGAATAGGGAGAAGAGGAAGGAGTTGATCAGGGGGTGATATAGTTTTCCAAGCTTATCAATGGTCATTTATTGTCCACTCGAAAAGGTCTTGGAGCTTGGAGTAACCATTGGAGATGCACCAGAGCTTAAGGGGGTTTAGATATTATATTTTATCCAGAGGTGCCTTCCCCATAATGATATTCGTCCATACATTGATGAGGGCTCCATTCTCAAGGGCCCAAGAAAGTTTGGATTGAATCATAGGGGTGGCCATCTTGATTAGTTTCCAAATTGGAGGTCCATTGGGGGGGAGGGAGGAGTCCAGGCTACAAATTTTGGGAGAGAGAATATATTTGGCTAAAATGGCTTGATTCCACCAGTCCAAGGATCCTGTGATGAGGCACCAAACCAACTTTTCTCCTAGAGATGTATTCATGAGAGATGGATTATGAATTGCCAAACCTCTTTTACTACTTGGTTGACACACAATTGTCTAGTTGACGAGATGAAATTTTTTTGTGTTTGTTTTTCCCCCTTCCTAGAAAAATACTCGTAGATTCCTTAAAAATATTTCAAGGATTCCTTTAGGGGCCATTAATCCTGCACACTAAAAAACAATTAGAGAAGACAAAATAGATTTGATGAGAACAATTTTTCCTATCGGATTTAACAAACGAGCACCCCAACTTTGAATTCCGCTGGTTAATTTATCCAAAATTGATTTCCAATCCTGTGAGGAATTTATGTTTTGGGAGATGGTCATGCCAAGATAATTAAAGGATTTCCAGTTTACAAGCACTGGAAATCCAAAAACTCTAGAAATAGTATCTTGATGATGTCCTGGAATGTTCCATCTATAGATTATGCTTTTTCTGATATTAATTTTCCCTCGTGAAGCTATTAAGAAGTTGTCCAGAACTAGCTTGAACCTCTTGGCTATGATGGGAGAGGCAGCTCCAAGGAGAAGTGTGTCATCTAAAAATTGGGAATGGTTTATTTCTTTAACTCCTAAGGAAATTTGGATTCTGGGAAGGCACCCCAATTTGCGTTCTTATTCAACCTTTTGGCTTAAAGAGTCTGCCATTAGAATGTAGAGTGAGGGTGACAAAGGACAAACCTGCCTTAGTGTCATTTTTTCATGGAAGCCTGCATAGGAGACCTAGCTAAATCATACACAAACAAAGCTTATCAAGAAAAGGAAGAGAGATACACAATGAAGAATGAGAATCAATGTATATTATGATCTTATCAATGAGTGATTGATCTTCACTCATATAGGCAATGACATCCTATAATTAGGAATGCATGCATAATAGTGATGGTCTAAGATTAGAAATTCTAAAATAGAACTAGTCAATTAATTCCCACTGAACTAGTGTTACTCCCACTGAACTAGTGTGTCGAAAATAGAAATTTCTCCAACACCCCCCCTGAACATCACTATGGAGTAAAAAATGAGTCCCGACTACTAGGCCATATTAGATACTCATGTACAATTAAACTAATGAACACTGAATAAAAGTCAGGAAAGAGGGAAAGCCACGTGGGAACAAAACCCCCCCTCAAAAGATAATGTATCAAAAGAAGAAAATGGCAGTTGCTAGGAAATTGTGTTCTTCACTGCAAGCCGATCCCACAAAGTATGAAACTTCTGCTCACTGAAAGTCTTCGTGAATATGTAAAAATCTTTATGGATCTAATGAATTCCTTTAGCAACCTATCGGGCCTTGTACCTCTTGATCCTGTGGACCCATATGCACCTGAAAATATTCATTTCTGGTGGAAGTGGAACCAGATGCCAAGTTTGATTCTCTAGGAGAGAGTCATGCTCCTCTTGCATGGTTGCTTGCCATATTGGATTTCCCACAGCCTTATTGTAGGTCTTCAGATTAGCAAATTGAACCATATAGCAATGCATGGGCATCGCAGGTTCTGAAGATGAAAATACATGAGAAGACTTCTCATGTTAAGATCGAGTCCTCCTCGAATCCAATGGATTCCCTGCAAGGTTGTCTGCTTCCTAAAGTGTGGTCTATGCCTTCTTGGGCATCTGTTGAAGCTTCGGCGTTGACTTCTTATCTGGATGTACTACCTACTTATTTCCATGTACAGAATCTGAGTGTATGGAATCATCTCTGATGTTTGAAACTGATGGAAGCACAAGAGTATATGCATGTTGAACTGGAGGTGCATGCAAATTACTCTCCTTATGTGTAAGTAGAATAGAGGAGTCATTGTCAGAAAACTTAGTGAATTTATACAACCTTGGCTTGTGGTCCACCTCACCAATTGCAATGATGGAATTGTCATGCATGTCAATTACTGAAACTGAATCTTATGTAAATTCAACCCTTTTACCTTTCCGAGTGATCTGATAAACTGAGAGCAGATTCATAGAAATCTTTGGAACATGCAGAACATTCTCAAAACTTCCATTGTGGAGTTCCACTCTCCCTTCTCTTGCTACTGCTACTGGAGTATCATCCCCCATGAGAATAGGGGGTCTTGAGCATGGACTCAAATAAGAGAAAACTTCCTCTTTCACTTCCATATGATGGGATGCACCAGAATCTATAATCCATGAATTAGATGAGGAATTAATTGCAGCCAGAGCATGATGATTACCTTTCTTAGGAGCGGGATCTTCTTCCTTCTGCTTCTTGACTCCCTCTCGAATGAAGTTTCCAAGGTTGTTATGTTGAAGTTCTTGTGCCATAAGATCAATTTGTTTCTTCATGCATGTGGATTATTCATGATTTGGTTTATTGCAGTAAGTGCATTGCTTTCCCTTCTTCTTATTCTTTGAATCTGAAGAGTCTTTGGAACCTGAAGAATCGTTAAAGGGTTTGGAATATCCCTCCTTCTCATTTTGTTTCTCCTTCCCATTTTGTTTGGATGATCATTTTCCATCATGCATGATGAGTGCATGTGCTTTGGGATCCTTGATGAGGCCCATCTGTATGAGTTTTTTCTGCTCTTGTGTAAGAGACTCGATGAATTGAGCCAGCATAGGCATTTTCCAATTTGTTCTAAAAAGACATATGCTGGACTGGAAATTGGAGACATATACAGTGTATTATGGTCCTAGCTTGGCCAAGATTGTTAGAATAAGTTGTTTCTCTTGTGTAGACTTGTCAATACCACATTCACCCAAGCTCAATATCAAATATTTAAATTTAGTAAAGAAATCATGTATATTATCAAAACTTTTAGGGTCTAAGGTATTCAACTCTACCTCAAGCATATGACCTCGCATCTCATCCTGATTTTCAAAGAGTCCTTCCAAAGTGGTCCAGATCTCGTTTGGAGTCTTGCATGTGGAAACATAAAACCATAAATCAATGGATATTAAATCAAGAATTAGTCATGTGGCCTCATCCTTACGGTTCGCCCATCTGGTCTTCTCAAGCGTTGATGTAGGTTTTGTTTTCGTCGCCATTGTCAAATTATACAGTCCTTTTCTTTTGAGTTGGAATGCGACCTTCAAATTCCATTCAAAATAGTTGTACGGTGTGAGTATTATCACCAGATTTGATTGAAAAAGTTGCATCGCCTCCATCCCTACTATTGATTCTGAAAAGATCTTGAAAACCTAGATCGTGGATTCTGAGATATGACTGACGGTGCTATGGAAATTATATATATGATAAAACAACTATATATCCTAAAATATGATGTGGGTTTTGGATATTTTTGGTGAGCATGAGCATCCCTATGTTATACGACTGGTAAAAATTTCAGCTCGACCCGGATCGCAGATTTCGAGATATCACAATTTTACTGCAGAAAAACCAATTTTTGGAGGGTTGTTGAATCGTTGCACCCTAGAGAAGGGTAAAGTGCGACGATGTTGAATCGTCACACCCTAGTGAAGGACATAGTGCAACGATTGTCAAAAATTGAATCGTCGCACCCCAGATGAAGAACACAATGCGACGACGTCGCACCTTGGTTGTGTATAGGCCGCAACGATGCCTGGAAAAAGAAATTTTCTTAAGTTTGAGTGCGACCGTCACACCCTTCAATAGGGATAGGCCACGACGATTGTAATCATTGCACCTTTCGATAGGGATAGGCCACAACGATTGTGGAAACTAGGTTTACTCAAGGACTCTTTCGCTCTTCTCTGGCTTGTCTGAGTTGCTCCAAGCAGCTCAGCTCTGATACCATGTCAGTGTTTCATGGAAACCTGGATGGGAGACCTAGCTAAAGCATACACAAACAAATCTTATCAAGAAAAGAAAGAGAGATACACAATGAAGAATGAGAATCAATGTATATTATGATCTTATCAATGAGTGATTGATCTTCACTCATATAGGCAATGACATCCTATAATTAGAAATGCATGCATAATAGTGATGGTCTAAGATTAGAAAGTCTAAAATAGAACTAGTCAGTTAACTCCCACTGAACTAGTGTGCCGAAAATAGAAATTTCTCCAACACTTATCCCTCTGTTGGATTTGAAAAATTGTGTCGGAAAACCATTTATCATCAGAGCTATCCACAAAGAATCATTACAAGCTTTAATCAAGTCTATGAATTATGAGGAGAATCTATACTTGTTTAATACATTTGAGAGAAAGGTGTGCTTTACACGATCATAGGAATTTTCCATATCTAATTTAATTACCATGCCTTTATCTTTTCACCCTCTGTTAGAATGGATAGCCTCTTGGACTAAAATTATGTTATCAGTTATCTGTTTATTTTCTGTGAACCCGCCTTGATTTTCATAAACCAATTTCGAAAGAAGGGGTTTTAGTCTCGAGGCAATAATCTTAGTGAGAATCTTGTAGGAAAAGTTGCAGAGAGATATTGGTCGAAATCTAGAAAAATTTAAAGGGTTTGCTTCCTTTGGAATTAAGGCCAAGAAGGTTGAGTTGGTGGCTCTGCCCACTTTCTTCTTCTGAAGAGTGTAGTTTAACATGCGTCGGAGGTCATATTTGATAAGGCCCCAGAAGTGATTGTAGAATCCGATTGAGAAGTCATCTAGACCTGGGGCTTTATCTTGATCAAGGCTCCTTATAGCTTGGAGTATTTCTTCCTCTGAGATCTATTTAATAAGAAGTTCATTGTCTTCCGTTGTTATGTTTTGTGGAATATGCTCTAACATCTCTTGAGTGATTGTTTTGTTTTCTTCTTGGTTATTTTGAGAATATAACTCTGCAAAGTGTTAGGTTGCTACTAATTTGATTTGATTGAAATTATCAATGGTTTGCTCGGACTTTGATTGAATGAATATTTGTAATAGTGTTCCTTTCCCTTCGTTGTTGGGCTTGTTTGTGAAAGGAGGTATTTGAATCATATGATTTTAACCATAATCTCCTAGATTTTAATCTCCAGTGTTCCTCTTCTTTCCTCATTGCAGAATGGAGTTTCTGATAGGCTTCTTTTTCCCTGATTAGAGCTTCCTGAGTTACATCTTCATCTTCTATTTTTATTTGGATGTACGTTAACTATGATAGTCTAGATTTCCTTTCTTTATTTGGGGGAATAAAGGTGGATTTAGCCCATTCCTTAAGCACTTGTTTGACCACTTTAAGCTTATTTTCCCAAACATAATGTAGTGAGTCATTAATGGAAGACGACCAGGATTGTTGAACCAGGTTAGGGATGAGAGGGGAGTCAAGCCAAAGAGGGTTGAATCTAAAAGGCAGGGGTCTGAAATTCTGAGGAGGAAAAAAATTAAGAGAGATAAGTTTATGATCTGATATGGCAGAGGGAATAATACTTGAGGAAATGTCAAAGG
The DNA here is from genome assembly GCA_009831015.1 of Picea engelmannii. Lineage (NCBI taxonomy): Eukaryota > Viridiplantae > Streptophyta > Pinopsida > Pinales > Pinaceae > Picea > Picea engelmannii. The sequence continues at coordinate 385,860 of ML802414.1, forward strand.
GAGAAAGGAGGAAATCATTGTTGATGAAGAATCTATCCGACCAAGTTGTTATGTGATTTAGTCTGGCCCAACGATTATTCCAAGTAAATTTCCCTTTTAGGGGGAGAATGTCATGAAGATCCCATTATGATATGAGATCCCATTATGATATGAGATCAAACAATTTTTCACTTTAGGAGTCTCTCACCTAGCTTTCACCCCTCTTTTCACTTTGATAAAGATAGTTGTTGAGATCGCCACCCACCACTATTGAGGTAGTATCCAACGAATCTCGAATTGAAAACAAAGAATACCAACAGTCTATCTTATCTGAATATCTATTTGGCATGTAAATATTTATTAAGGAAATTTTTGAGTTGGTATTGTTATGCTTTCAAATAGTAAGGATCCAATTTTTGGCACAAAGGGTTACCTCTTCTTTCCAGATTTGTGAGTCCCACAAAGTTAGGATGCCTCCTGAGGCGCTTGATGAGCTTATGGTTGTTCGTTCCCCTATTCGAAGATATTTTTTGGCTTGTTCTAACACTAAGGAATCCTCGATTTTAGTTTCCTGGAGGAGAATTATAGTAGGATTCTCTATTTTGAAAAGATCTTAAAGAGCTTTGACCTTGGAGTTACTGTCGAAGCCTTTGCAATTCCATGAGAGAAATTTCATTAACGATGAGTGGAGAGGGTTCATCTACTTGGGACAAGAAGATCTTCTCCTCCACTGCCCCCACCTCATTTCCCTGTGTTGTTGAGTGAGATTTCAATGGAATATTGTTTCCCTAGCACTTTTTCTTTATTGGTGTTGTCTTCCCTAACATCTTTGTTTGTGCGCCTTCCTGATTTTCTGATCTTTTTTTTATGATTTCACCTTCCTCTATGTTTTCCTGCGTTGTTCCTTTGGCTTTGGTTCATTTTGGGGGATCTATAATCTTTGTCTCTTGGAATTCTTCCATGTTTTCTTCCTAAAAAATTTCCTCTTCTCATGAATCCTCCCCAACTGAATCCATTACTTGTACGGAATGTAGAGGATTTGTGATTTCATGAGTGGAGATCAAGGGTATGGGTTCATTGATCCTTTCTCTTCCTGCAAAGGATTCTCCAAGTGCCTCAAATGAGTTTGTAGATGTTGGCACCTTACCTTTGTGCAGTGACTGATCAGAGCCTTGAGTTGCTTCATAGGATTTGGCTATGTGGTCCACTGGTCCAGAATTAGTGTTTTGCGATGGAATTGCCTCTCTAGTCTTTGAGCCTCCATTTATTCCAGTGTTGGATTTTTTTCTTACCTGTTTCCATACCTAATATTGTGCTTCTTCTGTTTCAGTCACTCCTTGCTTGTTCTTTGGGCAATTTCTTGCAAAATGTCTATATTCATGGCACCCTTTACATTTGAAAGGAATTTGCTCGTAGTCTAGATTTTGATGTGGGTATAGCCATCCAGAGATAGTTTGATAGCTTCAGGAAACCCTTTTTCCAGATCTACTTCAACATATATTCGAGCATAGGAGAACATTTCAGATTTGGGTTAAGATATATAAATATATTTTCCTACTGTATCCTTAATACTCTTTAGAGATTCGTCCCCCCAACAGTGGAAAGGGAGATGGGGAAGGCGAACCCAAACTGAACTGTAGAGGGTATGTCACTTTCTGGATCAAAATATAGGATCCATCGATTAATATATAAGCGCATTGTGCCGAAAAAGTAAGGGCCACTATGAAAAATGAGATCTCGGTCTTCTTTTAGCTCAAAATAAAAAATGAAAAATCCCTTACCGCAGAAAAAATGGCTCATTCGCCTATTGATTAAAGGCTTCTAGTTTCATGCAATCCAAATATCAACATGTCTTAGAGATGGCCAAAGCCCTACGAATTGGCTGATGAGTCATTTTGATGCATAAGAGAGGGCTATGGATTGAGATTCCCAAGGGATTGGGACTTCAAGGACCATGTCTAACTTTTTGACAAATTGGGTGTGCGTTGGACGAATCGAGGGGTTTCCTAGAGAACCTATCATTTGCTTAAAGCCAATGATTTCAGATTCAAAGACGGGAGGGGGCTCGAGGGATACCCTCACCATGGCGGCTCCAAACAAGACTGTCAAACCAGGGTCTAGGGTTCACGGATGCAAATGAGCACTTTCTGGAAAAAAATATGAGTAATGGCTTGGAAATGATGAACCTTTGTTAAAGAAGGTAATGTGAATATTTATGCTATTAATATAAAAAGGAAAACGTTGAATAAATACTAAAGGGTATTTCCTATACAGGTTATGATTCCATGAGAGAGAGTGGTGAGGGGAATCATGATTGGTTTAGATGAAATTATATAATAATAAAAAAATATTTACTATATTACAGTGTATAAAAAAATAAAATATAAAAAGTAAATTTGTTTACAATTGCTTTATTATCTAATCTGTTATCCAAATTCATTCCCATTAGATGTTTTTAAACCATCATCCCTCATTACGGGGCCTAACCCCAAGGGGATAAAGAGTGTTGAACCCATCACTAGGGAGAGATCTCACCTCAAACTCAAGTCCAGTTGAGCTAACCCTTGGAGCTCCTCCCATTAAATGTTATTCATTTAAAGCATTTGATATAAGTTGACTTTGTTTTTGGTTTATTATGAATATAGTATGTTAAAAAAAATCAAATTCGTATGTAATTGCATTCACTGAATAGCGAGATCATCCAATCAGACACACACCACCATATAGTGATATCGTTCAGGTGCTATACGTATGCCCCTTTTTGAACTCGGAACCTCATCGAACATAACACTTCATATCGCATCACTTGCCAATTGAGCTGCCCCCAGGGGA
>ML802414.1:388809-406657 GCA_009831015.1 Picea engelmannii
ATTATAATTAAATATTATATGATATCACCAATGAAAACATATAAGAAAAAATGTATAAATACAATAGTAGAAACAAGTTCAATGAGGGAAAATAATATGATATCACCAATGAAAACATATAAGAAAAAATGTATAAATACAATAGTAGAAACAAGTTCAATGAGGGAAAATAATTATAGTGTCTTAGACTTATATATTATTGAACATCATTCATCAAATTAATAGAAAACATGTTTGGAAACTTTATGGAAACGTATATACTAGAATAATAAAAATATATAATAATAAAAATAATTTTAATGATGATGATGATGGCTAATTGTTCAATAAGATTAAAATTGGTCTATCTGACCTTAAGAAAAGTAAGAGATTATTTGGATTTCTTTAAAATGTTATTTCGATGCTTGAAAAGTATTAAGAAAATTATTCCAAGATCAATAAATTTTGTATGACTTAGAAGGTTAGGATTCCAAGAAAGGATTAGAAGTGTCTCAAATTGTTATTTATTGATATTCTTTTGGTCTATGTCCCTAATAATACCTTTTTGGATCCTAATTATTGTCCATTTTCCCTCCTTTCACTTCATTTACCTTTTCAACATCCTTCCTTAATTTAGCTTGATCTTCTGGAATGATGTCTTCATTTATAAATATTTCATAGCCTATTAAGCTCACAGTTTTACTAAATATTTCATATTTATGGGCATTAGACTTTACCATAACCTAAATTTTCTTCTATAAGGCCAATGGTTTCAATTTGTGATTTATTTTTGAATTCCTCCTTGACTATTGCTAATGTGTCCTCATCTTTATGTTCTTTTATACCAAAAAATTATGAGGTTCAGGGCTCTTTTGTTACGCTCATGGTCTAACTCTATGAGTTTATTCATTTCCTGTTTGATAGGTTTGATATCCAATTTGTGTTCCACACTATTTAGGACCAAATTGTTAATTACATTTTATTCTAGCTCTTTAATCGTGTCCCTAAGATTGTTATTTTCTTTCACTTATTTTTACTACTTTGATTGTTTTTCTTTATTTCTTTTTTTCTATTTCTTGTAATCTAGCCTCCATTTTTTGTAGTTCACCCTCAAAACCTAATAGTTTATTATCTATCTATCTTTGAATATTATCTTTTAAGGATCTAAATTTATTATCAAACATTGTTACTAACTCACTTTGAAGCATTGAAGTTTGGCTTCTGTCTTCTCTACATTTTTCTATTGATTCTATTTGTTCATGCAAATTATCTAGGGTTACTTTGTTAGGCCTTCCTTTGTTAGATTTAGGTATCAACAGTGAAAATAAATAAATAAGACACTTATGCAGGTGATTCACCTTAGGGTTTAAATAGTTACGAAAGAGATTTAGTTACCGGCATAATGTATTCACCACATCAATTCACTATAGAGATATCAATTCACCAATAGAAATAAATATTCAACCATTGTATTCACTGCAGACATAATATTCATCGGAGATCTATATTCACATCATCAATTCACCACAGAGATAATATAGACCACAAAGATATATTCACCACATCAATTCATGTAGAGATTATATTATAATTAAATAAACCCACAATATAAAATAATAATAAAATACTTACCTTAAAAAAATACAAGTCATCTTTAAAGTTAATAAATTTAGATTTATATTTATAGTGTATCGTTTTATCATTTAATATGAAGGAATTAATACATGACATGGAATTAATGATTAAAAAATTACACCTTGAGAAATTTAAGAAAATTGATCCCTTTCCAATGCTTGATAGATCTAGGTTTAAGATGGACCTAAGATGGATTTTAGGCTCTGATGAAAACATCCCAGCATAGATCCATCTTAAGCCTAGATCTATCAAGGGGATCAAATTTCTTAAGATGTAATTTCATGTATTAATTCCTTAAAATCAGGGTTTAAGATATATCTATGCTAGTTTAATTTTTTTAGATGTAACCTATGTATGTAGTTATTAAATTTTAATTTTATTAGTCCCTGCCAAAGACATTATAGCATTACAACGTTGAATGGTATTAATTATTGGGTTGACTTTAAATTTTCTCTCAATTTCTAATGTCTATCATTGACCCTTCTATCATCCCTCATAGGTGGAGTGCATTAACACTTCTTCCATCCCTCATCCCTATGTGAAGTCTTAAATGTCAAGAAATCGTCGTTCACTTTCCATTAGTATGAGCAATTTGGAGTTGTTTAGGAATCAAGGTGATTGTTTGAAAGACATATTGAGAAAGGGTGCAATCACCAGAATATCTCATATGGCTCCACTGCCATGGCTTTTGCTATTCTTATCTGCCTTGTTGAACCTTTGTTATTCTTATTCTTATCTGCCTTGTTCCTATTCTTGGCAATTTGTCCCCCTGCCATGGCTTATCTGCCTAATTATACGTTGAACCTAACAATTAACCTTGCCTAATATAAGTATACATAATCACTTACATGTAAGATCCTTAGCAAGGTTCTAATTATTGTTTTATTGTTTATTCATTTACCATTTATTCAAATTTTAACAATTTGGGCATTCTAAATGATGTCTTGAAATTATATGAAACTAAAATATACCATTATATATTAGACTAAGTGTTGCATATATATGTTGGGGGTTACATAATATTCAATCTCAAATCACCTGTATGGGGTGTCAGGGACAAGAGAAGATGACGTTTTGGGCCTCGAGATCGAAAGGATGGGGAAGTAGGGGGCATTAATGCCCACCCAAGTTGGCAGGCTCACTATATGTGTGAGAACACGGTAGCATCAGAATCAAGAGAAGGCGGAAGGTATTTTTACCCAGGATGTCACAAAGAACGGAGATTTGCGATGACCAATTGGCTTCCAAAGGGAGAGGCTTTAATGACCGAGGCTAGTACTTGCTTCGGCTATCACCAAAGAGTCAACACATTAGCGACTGAAGTAAATGAGGAGATCGTTACAAACCCGCTACCTGAGATCCCACACGTTGGAACCTAAAGTCCATCACATGGCAATGGAGATCTCTGGCACGTGTTGGAGGTGAGTCGGCCCCTCGACCGTAACACTGAGTTAAATGACATTAGGGAAGGTCCCCATTCCTAAGTGCTCGATGGTAAGAGGAATCAGAAATACAAGCTCAACAATGTATGTGGGGTGGCGAAGCTTCAACTCCCTGCAGACCAAGCTAAATGAAGTAGAAAATCATAGTGATAATTAAAAATAAGGGGGGGCAATACCCTCCCTCAGACGATTTATCGACGCATTAAGTCTCGATTGTGAAGGGGAACATGGGCAGCAATGGCTCCTCGTTTGGGATACCCCCACAGATATCAACGTGGAGGACATTCTCCCCCAGCCTTGTCTTCTAGCCAAAATGAATTTGAAGCCCTGTCCTCCAGACTTCAGCGTGAATATTTCAATGCAGCGCACTCCTTCTACACATCTATCCTATCACATTTCCAAGATCATGTGGAAGAAGTAGAGGCATTCATCCAACTAGAACGCATTATGAAAACAAAGGAGGAGGTGGTAGAAGATATGATCCGTTGGAGTCCGGATGTAGGAACGACAAGGGCAAGGGACACAAAATATTGGAAGACATTCGAATTGTATTGGCACATTAAGAACCTCCTAGTTCAAATGATTCAAACAAGGGAGGAGGCTTAGAACACAATGTAACTCCAACTGGATGGTCTTCACCTAATGATGAGGGAAGTTCTAGCTTGTCTGCCTCTGTCAAGTACAATGGTGACTCCCTCATCTCCGCGCAGCACCACAAATTCAACTCCATACCAAACTCAGGATTGGTCGGTCATGCCCCTAGGTCCTTGATATATGGTATTAGTTTTTATTAGAATTTTTGTATATGAATTACCTTAGAAGAAGTGGGCCAAGAGCCAGTAGCCAAAACAATATAGGCAGTTTTTTTGTTTTTCTAGTTCTCATAACTTTATTTAAAAACACTAGATATACAGTTAAATCTGACAAACTTTACCTCTTCTATTTCACTGGTTTCCCCAGTGGTAGACTAGTAGTAGAGGTGGATAGCATTTATGAATTTTTTATGGCTAATTATAATTTTAATACTGTGAGCTTAAAAAAAAAAGATTCAATCTCAAATAAGATACCATCAAAATTCAAGCATATGGCGCACATATTTATATAATTTAAGGTTGTTGATACATGTGTTCCTGTGATTTCATTTACTCATTGGTGTACCACGTGACTACGTTCAAATGGAAATTGGTAGAATTGTAAATTTCAAGTTTCTTTGCTTCAATTAAAATTAATTGTCAAGTAAGACGTATACGGTGATAATTAATAAAAACAGTGAGAAAGCAAGAAATAGTAAAGTGTCTTTTATGAACTATCCTTCAACCCGAGCTTAACATAAATTAGTATTAATCAGGTATTATCATTAAATTAGATAATTGTAAAAATACTTTAGTATGTATATAGTGTCAAAAAAATTTAGCATTTATCTAATCTAATTACACCTATATATATACCATTGAATTCCTTCAATGGTTACAATAAATAAAATTCCAACAACAATCACTCAATTGACAGAGAGTATTAAAGATATCAAGAGCCAACAATTAATTATAGTAATTGATCCAGTGAGTTACATGCCATTATGGGTATTAATCTTGGATTTTTTTGTATCGGAATTAATTCTTGATATCATGTGGAGTAATATCGGCATGTGGTACACACTTAACATGAATATTTTATCGACCATTTGAATAGTAATTTAAATTATACCTTCACCACATTATGATCAATTAACCAAAAATAGCAATAACAAGGAAAAGCTTACAAGTGGAAATATAATTAGATCTCGTCATTATTCATTGAAATGAATCAGTTAACCACATGCTAATTGGATTCCGCATGAACATCTCTGAATAACTTTCATTTTTGGAGCACTAGGGTTTTAATGGACCAGAGAATTCTACTTAACAATCATTTGTCGAGAGAAAAAATCTTCAACGTCATCAGGTAGCCAGGGGATTAAGCGTTAATTGATAATGATTAAGATTGAGTTCTGGTCGCGGGTTCAAACCCATGGTCATTCCCATTAACACCAGGTATAACTTATGATCGTCGACTCCTTTAACTTTGGTTCCCAGTCCTTTATCTCGTCATATGACCGAGCGCTAAGACCATAGGCTTAATTGTGAGGGGCTAGCAACCTGGTTACAATCCCAATGTAAAGGGTGCCCGATATGATGTGTGTCCTCCCTTTTGTAGCATGTACTTTAATTGTCGGGAGGGTCGCTCTTGTTAACCTCCACACAATTTATTTCCAACAGACAGTTGGATCTATCCTTCTGCCACAGACTTTGCGGTGGGACCCCGATGTTGGCATATCTGGGTTTCAGAGGTATCGGTCCACCATGCAACATACCATTGCTCACCGATATGTTCGGGGGACGGATCAACTGGTCAATTGGAACTCGACATGGAACCACGATTTTGGGATGCTTGAATGTCTAATTACTTACCCATTGAATAATTAATTATACATGTTAAATAACTTATTATACAAAATAATATTACTTATATAAAAAATTTATAAATAAAAGAGATATAATTTATCAATAAAAAATAAATTGTGAAGCAGTATAAAGAGAACAATCTCTATACTTATTTTGTAAATAAATAAATCTATGGTTTAGATCTATTGCGTAAGGGAAACTTAGCCACCGTTATCAATGAGTTATCCCCCACAATTTCATCACCTAGTCTAAATAGAGGGACACATGTTGGTTTGTGATAATTGCATGTGCCCCTGTACATTGGGATTATAAACGTGAGCTATCCCCCAATGAGGTTATGATTTATTTTATTATCATAACACTTTTCACACTTTAAATGTCAATACATTGATATTTAAGAAAAAAAAAATCACTTTAAACAATATTTATTTCATTATTATAATAATAAGTATAACAAATGAAAAGAAAAATATGATAATAAAATAAATCATAAATAAACAAGGCTGTGTGGCAGCGTAGTCCCTGCCAACGAGGTTAGAAAGCAAAATGTGGAAAATGGGGTCGAAATGTAAATGAAACGAAGTGTTCGGTGCAAAATGTATATCACAGAAATGTTGTGTGCAACATGTATATCACGGAACATGGGGCAACAGTAAATGATGCTTGGCAGCGAGAGCACCATCTATTTTTTGAAAGTATATAGAAAACATATATTTTTTGAAAGTATATAGCAAACTACAAATTTGTTGACAGTGGAAGAATAAATTTGGAAATTTAAATGCATTTGCCATATGGATTGGTGAAAGATAAAAATATATGAAGACATAAAATTAAAAGGAGAAGAAATATAAAAATTTAAATGCATTTGTGAACATGGGGTATAAGTAAATGACGCTTGCATTGTAGAGCACCATTTATTTTGAAATATATAAAAAAATAAAAGTTTGTAACATATAAAAAATTAAATGCAATTGTCATACAGAGTGGTGAAAGATAAAAATAAAAATATGTAACATATTAAAAATTAAATGCATTTGTGATACAGACCGGTGAAAGATAAGAATAAAGTCGGTAACATATAAAAATTTAAATGCATTTTTATTTGAAATATGTCCAAAAATAAAAGTTTGTTACATACTACTGGAAATTTTGAAATATACAAAGAAATTAAAGTTTGTTACATATAAACCGGAATTTCAATGCGTTTTCCATGTAGACTGGGATTGGGGCTCCCGTGGACCATTACAGAAATATGTACAAGAAACGGGATTGTGGAAAGAAGAAAGAGTGCAATACTTGCAAAAAAAATAAATTGAAAGGTATAAGTGTTTTTCTATACATCTCTATTTAAGAAACTGGAATAAGTGCGTTGATAAGCAAAGAAGGATGTGATCAATAAACTTACAGTGAGGGTACATATGAGCCCTTTGGCTATTTTCTTGCGGCTGTCGTTTCATTGATGTCGCTGACGACTGCGGTTTCAAGCATGTCCTCAACGGTTGCTGGAATGTTGGCAAGTGTCTGTTGCCTTTCGTCTATGGCCTGTTTCAATTGCCTTTCGAGCCATTCTTCAATGTAGCTTCTCATTGGGGCGACGTTGATCCCATTCCGGATTTTTATGTTGAAAAGATCTTTTTCTAATTCCCAGAAGTCGATAGAAAGATTACAAAGAGCCTGATGAATTTCCTCATTCTGTACTACATATTTGACTAGCCAGTCATGGACGTGAGCTTGATCAAATTGAAGGATGTTGTAAAGATTTTCCAGAGACAAGGCCTTAAACATAACAACCTGTTTATCGAACTCTTGCCTGGTTAAGGGAAAGGAGTTTGTGATTAAGTCACGGTCTTGGAAGTCGTTGGTTTTCCCGGATAAGTCTATATTTGATAACCTTGTGAATAATTTATATTTCTTCGATACGACTTGTTCACATGACTGAAAAATGAGATGTAGGTTCTTCACTTTTTCTTTCCAACATGCATTCAATTGACCGATCCGGTTTTTGGATGGAAGATCTTCTTCTCTTCTTTTTGTTTCTGTCATATTGTTGACAATCTTGCCAAAAGGAATGACCGTTTTTTAAAAGAATTTTTCTTCATCTTTTAACTCGTCTTGCAACAGCTCGAGCAAACTATGTGCCTTGGTTCCAAGGGAAGTAATGGTTTGTGATCTTTTCCATGCCTCGGTAACCAGTTCCATTCTTGTTTTGATAATATTCTCCACATATCCTTTACAGGATGCAAGGAGGGTGGAGGATGCTCTTACATTGGGTGCAGGGGTGCCAGGCATGGCTATTTCCAAAGGATTGACAAGCAATGGAATATGAATGAAAGCGTCTTCCAATTCCTTGACCCGGTTCTTCAGTCTGGCATTCTCGGTCTCCATGCTTCCAATGGAATCATGAAGTGCTTCTCCACTCGCGGTGTGAAGACGACAGATTTGGGACGGCTGCATGTTGGCGACGTGAACCTCTGAACGAGATTTGTCTTTCTTATTTTTAACATCTTTTTTTCTCAATTATCAATTTTTTTTACTGGCTATCAAAAATAACATTCTGGAACACGAAGGCTTCATCTTTGTCAAAATTTTCAGTGACGGATATGTCCATTGGATGGCTATGGTGGGTGGCATCTCTGGGTTGATCAAGGAAGAAGATCATGTTATCCAGATTAGTGTCAAGTTCCATGTTCTCACTCTGAATTTCCGGATCTTCCACTTTGAATGAGGAGGGTCATTATTGTCTCCTTCGTTTGAAGAACTCTGAGTTTCTTTGTTGTTGTGGTGGGACATTGGAGCGATGCTCTGAGATGTCGTACCTTTTGGAGTGGTATTTGCGGATTGAACACTCTTTTCACTGAGGCCTTTCCCTTTTTGTGTGTACAATTTAGTGCATCTTTGCACTGTGTCCATGTCGTCGGCATCAGAGGCAGGACCATTGTCGCCATTGTCTTTGTTTTTGGGTAGGTGTTTATTTAAAAAAAAATCGTCGAGGCCAAGTGTTTGTAAATGTTGTCGAAAAATATTATAGGGGTCAAACCCTCTTATAATTTCAGCATATCTCAGGTTGGAGATGCTAGAATGTGCTGCGAAATTGTCAATTTTGTTGACGTTTTTCAACACGAACTCCCCTACTTTCCAAGGCAGAGGAATGAACTGTTTTTTCTTCTTCTTTTCGAACAGATGGAACCAGTGGTTGTATTGACGTGCTACTTCTACAACAAACATTATGTCTGTAATGTGACATGGAAGGAGAGAAGGTTGTTCCATAGAGACAAAAATTCTTATCACAGTGTAATTATCCAAAATTTCGAGTGTCCCCTTCTTGTCCAAACAACTTGTTGTTTGTTCAGATATGCGGGGAGTATCTTCTCCTAACAACAAAACTTTGAAAATAGACATGAAGCCATTAAAAACCTCATAAAAATAGTGGGAAGCCTTGTGCTTCCACAAGGCATGGTACCAAAACGTTACTGGGTGCAATTCGTAGTTGACATTCTTGGACAGAGACAGTTGCGGAAACTGACAGGAATGCACTATTGCAAAAACGAAATAGGATGACATATAAAATTTCTTTTCCCTTTTGTAGCTTGACAATTGGGAATAGATTTCATGGGAAATTAACCTGCCCCAATGAAAAATGGCTTGTTCGTTGACTATGAAATACAAAATATAAAGAGTCATGTGGGAAATAGTTGTTGTGGACTATTGTCTTGTTATTCTAGTAAACAGCCAGGCAATTTCATGAAATGAATTTCTAAATGAACTAACTTGCATGCTTGTAATATCTTCAGGAACTAGAAGTAGGTTTTCCAAAAAATGGGGCTAGAGGTCCAATCCGTTATTATGTTTTGCTAGGAACTGTTTGCAATATTCTCCTCTGAACGTCAATGTTGGCTAAGGCAATTTTATCATCTGGCAGAAGACCTGAGGTGACAAAGAAATAGAAGAGCGGTCTCGCAGTGGAATAATTCTTTTCTCTGAAATAAATTTATCGGCACACCAAGAGATGAGGTCCTTACAGTCAAAAACCTCAAGGACACAGCCTGCATGAGCAATCCCGGAGGTTGAGTAATAAGGATATTCCCTGGACCACTGGAAGTTCTGGTCCTCGCGCCCGAAGATGTTGAGTGTATCTCCACAGAACTGTTGTCGAGTTGATGCCATAGGTTTATGAGAACGTTAGTTTGCTACAGATGATGGTTTAAATGAACAATTAGAGCCAATAATGTAACTCTTCTCTAAATCCTAGTTAAATGATTATGAATGGGAAAGCTCCTCGATCCTTTCACTGAGTAATGACAATCTGTATGGGTGGTGCATGATGAACTGTTAGCAGAAAATCTTATTTAATGCATATTTAGAAATGTGAAAGTGGCAGGTACGGCGAAGATCAATTAAGGATTGGAGATTTCGTGAATGTGTGAAGGCCACGACGTGTGAACAGTATTTCATGATTTTGAAATCAACACTCGGAAGGGATAGTATAATCCCCCCGCAAATTTTGGTTTAATGCGCATCAATTCGAGATCTCCCCGAGCCTTTCGCCCATCAATGACAATTTATACGGTTTCTGCATGATGACCTGTTAGAATTAAATGCCAGTAATTCCATATTTAGAAACAAGATATGTATATATATATATATATAACATTTTTTTTCTTTTATTATAGATAAGTGTGAAGGTGACGGAGATGGCGGAGAGAAAGGAAAGAATGGCAAGCTCTTAAAAGAGGTCGGATGAGATTCAAAAAAGGATTACGGGGATACTCAGGACAACCGAGTGTTGCATGGTCAAATTTCATGTATCGAAATTTTTGAGCGCAAAATGTGTAAAAAGGAAGAGATCATGATGGGGTAGTTCAGCGGTCGGTTTGTATATTTGCAGAATTCTGGCAAAGTGGCCAAGTATGGAATAGGGAAATTGCTAATTGCATGCGTAGCAATAAGATCTTATATATAATTGGCAGCTGCTAATTGCAAAGGGTCGCGGGCACAGGAAACAATGACTACGAACTGAATATTTCTTCAACCTGCCAAACCGACGATCTGCCAAAGAAATTTGAAGAAATGGTGAAGTATGGAAAGCAGACAGACGGGCTTCAAAATGGGGTGACAATAGTTGCACAAAATATGCGAGGACCGGACAGTTAAATTGTATTTCTCGGAAGTTTTCAATGCAAAATGTATATCACGAAAGAGGGCAAGTCCGGCTATCAATTTGTATAGTGCGGAACCGTGGGTGTTGTTTGCAGGACACGGAACTATAGAGAAAATACTTTTCCCTTTAATATAGCTTATGTGCCGCAAATGTGGTATGGATCGTTTTAGCACTTTTCCATCCGTAAAGAAAGGCAATCCTAAGCCTGCCAGCCCTGGAGACCGTCTATCAATTTGTATATCACGGAGTTCATAATGTTGTTTGGAGTTCACAGAAAATTAGAAGTGAAATGTCGACAAATCTGTAACAGACGGAAGGTAGTTTTCGTAAGCGTGAATTGGTTTCAAAGAAGCCCCATTGTTGCAAAACCATCATTTTGTACTAATTGCCAGCAAATGCATTGTTCAAGATTAGATTTTATTGCAACGTGTGCGTGTAAATATGTTCTTGATACATTCTTCCATGACTGTAATATATTAAATAAACTACTAAACTTCATTTTCTACTAATTTCCAGCAAATTCTTTGTTGAAGATTAGATTTTATTGGAACGTGTGGGTGTAATTGTGTTCTTGATACATTCTTCCATGACTTCAACATATTAAATCAAGTACTAAACTTCTTACATTATGGGTTGTTAGCATTAAAACTTAATAATTGCATGTCTAGAAACAATAATAACGATTTCGCTGCAACATTGTGCATTGGTATTTCTATGTTCTATCTGCATTATGAATAGAATTGAACGTTGGTTTGAAACTGTGCAATCCATTTTTTGTTTGCATAAAAGGTTGGTGGATTGACACAATACATTGTCATATAATTGCTAGATGTTCCATTTTAGAAAAAAATAACCCAAGAAAACACAATATCGAAGAATTACGAGAGCACTGAACCATGCCAATGAGAACATGCATTAAATCAAAAAAAGAAGCAGCAACGAAGAGTCGAAGGCAAATATTTTTTAACAACAAATCCATTTAATAAAATAACAAAAACATTGAGTATTGTACATCTATCCTTACAAATTGGACCCAGTTATTTGGGCCAAAACATTGAACGTATTTTCGACAAACACATGGACAGGATCCGCAGTATGCAAGATCCTTGCAATTTTATCCTCGATGAATCATCCTGTGCTGAAATTGATAGTTTTTAGAAGCTTCCCGTGAGGAAGAAGGAGAAAAACGTTGTAGGGAAAATGAAATAGCCCTTAGCTGAAACCACCTATGCATAGTCCAAAAAAATTAAGGAGCACAGGTTGCACGTGCAATTCCAGAGGGCCAAATTAGTCCATTCTGGGCGGAAGGAGATGACTAGTAGAAAAATGCCTTGCAGCAGCGAGAGTTTTGGACCTGATTCCCGAAGATGTCAATCAATAATTTTTTGGCTTGAAATATATCTCTAGGAGAATCAACATATCATTTCTTTACAGTGAAACTCTTTCACCCAGAACAGACTAATTTGGAACTCTAGAATTCCTACTTTCGCGTTGCAAAGTGGCTATTGCATTTACCGTCGGTTTCTTTTCTGAAACTCCTTTTGGTGTTGTCAGGATCACCATCACCGAGCCGAGAAGTTCCATCCGATATGGTTGATTTCAATTTGGGCACAGGAGTGGGAAGATTCTTTTCATTTCCATCATCCATTGTCATATCATCGCCCATCAGATCATCTTCTCCCGGCTCAGAATTCATCACATCAACTTTTGCGACAGCCATGAATGCAACTGGGAAGGTTCTGTGAGCAGGTAGGGTTGCCTTGGAATTATTTGGCTTGAAATATATCTCTTAGTGTACCATGGGACCATCTCCTTTTCTTCTCCTACGCGAAGGGAGATGAATAGTAAGAATATGCCCTAGAATAGTGGAACCTCTGGCCATTATGCCCCAATGTGTTTACTGTGTCTGGACAGAAATGTTGCCACAAGTTATTAAGAATTTTCGTTTGCTGGAGACAATGTTTGAAATGAAAATAGGGGAGGGATAATATAACCCTCCGCAAATTATGGTTTAATGTGTATCAATGGAATATCTCCTCGAGCCTTTTGCTTATCAATGACAAGCTCCAGGGTTCATGTGGAATGAGTTTTCACCATCACAACTCACTAATTGCACAATTAGGAAAAAGTGTGAAGGTGGCGGTGACGGAAAAGAGAGATTAAGAATTAGAAATTTCTTAAAAGAGCCAACCTATAGGTGCACAAAAAAAATATCGCATCGTCTTTGAAATGAATACTTGTGCACAAATCTTAGTTTAATTTGTAGTAATGACAAATCTTCTCTGTATTTTCGGACATTAATGATAATGTTAACGGTTCCTGCAAGATGACTACTACCATTAAAGCTTAACTATTGCACATCTGGAAACAAGTACGAAGGCAGCGGCGATGGCGAAACCCATTCCAATAAATACCTAAGTATGGAAAGCGGTTGGGCAGGTTACAAAATAAAAACGATAGAAGATATACCCAGGAGACGTGAAGGTTCGATGGTCATATTGCATCTCAGTGACAGATATCGGCCATCATTTGTATGTCGCGGAATTTCTAAAAGGACCAACCAAACAGAAAGTGAAAGTATATGAATCTATATTGATAATGTTCTTAGATAACATATTTAAAAATAAAATAAAAATAAAAACATCATATTTAAAAATTATATTTACATATATATATATATATATATATAATTACTCCCTGGAAACTCTTTCTTTTTTTTAAACATTAAAATATTGCAGAGTGTTAATGAAAACTTCACATTTGTAAATCGTGGAAGTCCGGGTGGTAGTCACAGGCGATGAAACAACGGAAACGCAATGTTAAATCCGCCTATGCAGGAACCCGCGTTTCAAAGAAGAAAAGCAAAGAGAAAAGACAAACTAGAAATTTTTGGAAAAATGAGTAATACACACTAAATATCTACTTAGCCACTTTTTGGATCACGGGTTCTCGGACTGGAGGGCTCTAAATTGGGTATCCATTGTTCCCTGGACTACAAATAGCATTTAGAATTTCGCGATATACAAATTGGTTATCGAACCTGCGGGGTGGCTTGCTCAAAATTGCACACCTTTTGTTTCTTTTCATACAAATAGTATTTGCAGTTCCGCGATATACAAATTGGCAGACAGACTCCAAGGCTGGTGGCCACGAAATTTTCGTACAAAATTGCATTTCTATTGTTCTGTGTCGCTCAAACAGAAATCGGAGTTTTGCCATATAAAAATTCACAGATGGACTACAAGGTTGGCAGGCCCAAACTTGCGAGTTTTTACGGGTGGCGATCCCTATGAACTATGTAACACTACCAATGGACTCACGGGCTAGCTGGCTCAAAAGTGGGGCTTCGTTGTTCCCTTCCCTACAAATATCACCCAGAGTTCCGCGATATACAAATTGACAAGCTCATTTGCAGACTGTTTCAATTTTAAGGGCCTTCTGTTGATCTGATAGCACAATTGGAATTCAACTCGTGAATCCCTAAGTATGAACTCTTACAAGGTGTGGACACGAGGTTCTTATAGAGTTTGTACAGATCCCGCATTTCATATTTGGCCACTTTTTCGATTGCGAGTTCTCGGTCTAGCAGGCTCAAAGATGGGCCTCTATTGATACGTATCCTACAAATAGAACCTTGAGTCCCGAGATATACAAATTGACTGCCGAAGCTGCAGACT
The DNA here is from genome assembly GCA_009831015.1 of Picea engelmannii. Taxonomy (NCBI): domain Eukaryota; kingdom Viridiplantae; phylum Streptophyta; class Pinopsida; order Pinales; family Pinaceae; genus Picea; species Picea engelmannii. The sequence goes on from ML802414.1 coordinate 403,142, forward strand.
AGGTCGCTCAACATTGCAGTTCTATTGGTCCCTGTCTTCTAAATAGGATTCAAAGGAAACGAGTAGTACATTGTAAAGATGTACTTCTCAAAAATATGGACATGAGATTTTATAGAGCATGTACGGATCCCTCACTCCATACGTAGCCACTATTTGGATGGCAGGTTCTCGGGCTGGCGGGTTCAAAATTGGCCCTCTATTGTTCTGTGCCCTACAAATAACACCCACATTTCCGCGATATAAAAATTGACAAGCAGACTTTCCAGCTATTTGAATTTTAAGGGACTCATATTCATGTCATAGCACAATTGGACTTGGGTCAGTTTATATTCATTTATTACAATATCAAACGAGGAACCGGTCGGTCGGGCTGCTGATATAAAAGTAAGTGAAATTTGAAGTCGTGAATCCGCCAGCTTCCGCACCTACAAGTTTTCTGAAAAACGAGTAATACATACTAAGTATGTACTCTTATAAACTATGGACATGAAATTTTTATAGATCATATACAGATCCACCATTCCATATTTAGCCACTTTTTTGGATCAGGGGCTCTCGGGCTGGCGGGCTGAAAATTGGGCCTCTTTTGTTTCGCTCTCTACAAATAGCACCCACAATTCTGTGATATACAAATTGACAAGAGGACCTGCGGGTTGCCTTCCTCAACATTGTAATTTCATTGTTGTGTGTCCTCCAAATAGCACTCGAAATTCCACGATATACAGATTGGCAGATGGAGTCGAGGGCTAGCGGGTTCAAGTTTTCCATTGTTTACGGATGAAAATCCCTATCAACTATCTAACATATCTAAAAACATTATTTTTAACACTAAATTATTAATATTACATATTCATATTGCAGAATTTAATTAGACTACAAAGTTTGTACAAGTTGGTCGGGCAGGTGATATAAAAGTTTTCCGACAAACGAGCAATACATAGTAAACATGTACTTTTATAAAGTATGGACATGAGATTTTATAGAGCATATGTGGATCCCTCATTCCATACTTAGGCACTTTTTGGATCGCAGGTTCTCGGTCTGGTGGGCTGAAAATTGAGCCTCTATTGTTCTGTGTCCTACAAATACCACCTAGACTTCCACGATACACAAATTGACAGGCGGAATTGCGGGATGGTTGACTCAACATTGCACTTTTATTGTCCCGTAGTGATTCCATATTAATTCCATATTTAGCCACTTTTTTGGATCGGGGGCTCTCAGGCTGGCGCGTTGAAAATTGAGCCTCTCTTGTTCCACGCTCTACAAATAGCACCCACAATTCTGCGAAATACAAATTCACAACCGGACCTGCAGGTCGGCTGGTCAACATTGCACTTTCATTGTTCTGTGTGCTCCAAATAGCACTCATAGTTTCACGATATACAGATTCACAAATGGACTCCAAGTAAATTATTAATATTAAATATTGATATTGCATAATTTAATTAGATGAGAAAGTTTGTACAATCTAGTCGGGCAAGTGATATAAAAGTATTCCAACAAATGAGCAATACATAGTAAACATGTACTTTTATAAAGTATGGACATGAGATTTTATAGAGCATATGTGGATCCCTCATTCCATACTTAGGCACTTTTTGGATCGCGGGTTCTTGGCCTGGCAAGATGAAAATTGAGCCTTTTTTATTCTATGTCCTACAAATAGCACCCAGACTTCCACGATATACAAATTGACAGGCGGATTTGCAGGTTGCTTGAATCAACATGAGATTTTATAGAGCATATGCATATCCCTCATTCCATACTTAGGCACTTTTTGGATCGCGAGTTCTCAGCCTGGCAGGCTGAAAATTGAGCCTCTATTGTTCTGTGTCCTACAAATACCACCCAGAATTCCGCGATATACAAATTGGCAAGCGGACTTGCGGGTTGGTTGGCTCAACATTTCACTTTTATTGTCCAATAGGGATTCCGTATTAATTCCATATTTAGCCACTTTTTTGGATTGGGGGCTCTCGGGCTGGTGGGCTGAAAATTGGGCCTCTATTGTTCTGCGCTCTACAAATAGCACCCACAATTCTGCGATATACAAATTCACAACCGGAACTGTGGGTTGGCTGGTCAACATTACACTTTCATTGTTTTGTTTCCTCCTAATATCACTCGGAGTTCCACGATATACAAATTGACAAATGGATTGGAGGTAAATTATTCATATTAAATATTGATATTGCAGAATTTAATTAGAAAAGAAAGTTTGTACAATCTGGTCGGGCAAGTGATATAAAAGTATTCCGACAAATGAGCAATACATAGTAAACATGTACTTTTATAAAGTATGGACATGAGATTTTATAGAGCATATGCAAATCCCTCATTCCATACTTAGGCACTTTTTGGATCGCGGGTTCTCGGCCTGGCGGACTGAAAATTGAGCATTTTTTGTTCTGTGTCCTACAAATAGGACCCAGAATTCTACGATATACAAATTGAGAGGCGGACTTGCGGGTTGCTTGACTCAACATTGCACTTTTATTGTTCTATGTCCTCCAAATAGCACTCGAAGTTCCGCAAAATAGAAATCGACAGGACTCCATGACTGGCGGGTTCAAGATTGCAATTGTTTAGGGATGGTCATCCTATCTAACTTTATCTATAAACATTATTTTCAAATACTAAATTATTAATATTAAATATTGATATTGTACAAGTGAATTACATTAAATTATTAAACGATGTTAAATCGCTTATTTTTAAAAAAATGAAGGAAACAAAACAAAGTTTTTTTTAAATTCTATCACCGCAAGCATAACAAGGACTAATTTCAATTTTAAGGGCCTCTTGTTCATATGATAGCACAATTTCACTCCGCACAGTATATATTCGTTGATTTTAAATTATTCATTAATTTTACCAAGTTCATCGAATAAGCAAAAATGTCAAAACAACGACCAATTTGAATTTTAAGGGCCTCTTGTTGATATGACAGCACAATTGCACTTTGCACACTATATATTCATTAATTTCAAATTATTTCATAACAATAATTTGACCAAGTCCATCGATCAAGGAAATCTGCTAAAACAAGCCAAATAGTACATTTGTGTCACTGCGCCATAGGAACTATCAGGCGGATCTGCAGGCCAGCTGGCTAAAAAATTCAATTATATTGTTTTGTGTCCTCCAAAGAACAATTGGAGTTTCACGGTATACAAATTGACAGAAAAAACACTTAACCAAGAACCAACCAAACTTCAAGCAGGCCGTAAGCAAGTTCCCAGAAGGTTCCATAGAGAAGAACCCATCGGCATTTGCACCAAACAATTTGATATACAAAGAAAAGATGTCACCCCATTCGTTTTCTCTTGCATCTGGTATATGTTGTCAGTAGAAAATAATTGAGGCCATGGGATATATGGGGTTTTCTGCCATGCTAATCTTATTCACATGCAATCCCAGCTAGCCAAGTCCAATGAACATTCATCTGGATGCTGAAAAAATATTACAGAGACGCATGAGGTATTTTCCTTTCCTTCCAAAGTTATATATATA
>ML802414.1:412235-424982 GCA_009831015.1 Picea engelmannii
ACATGAAAAGACTTGGTTCACACAAAAATTTACATTTCAAAAATGTGAAATGGTAAAATATTCCTTATCATAACAAAATAATTAGCACGAAGAAGTCTTACTTTGCTAATCTCTCTTGTCATTTCATCTGTAACATATGTATACAAAGCAAGTTGATGTTATGTAAATGCATGTGGCTCACATGTCAATGTAGAGTTAAAGCACTCTGAAATTGTTCGATGGCGGAGACTTGGCTTTGGTTAAGGTGACATGAAGGTAGTCGGCTCTGGTTAAGGTGACATGGAGGAAGATGAGATGACGTGCTATATGGACCCAATGGATGAAGTATTGTGGAGCCAAGAAAGGATTTTTAAATCTCATGCAGAATACCGAGCAGATTTAAATTAGAAAAGATTTTTGAAGTACGGAGCGGATTCCCTTTTAAATGATTTTCATACGGATAAAGTGTTAGTGACGATTCATCTATCAGGTGATGGGTCAGATCTTAATATGAATGGATGCATGAAGGACACAAGGATCATTGGGATTATCGACAACCTATTTGATTTGGAAGTGACTGGTGGACTTAGAGTCTCAAACAAAGGAATGGATACCTAGGTTGTTAGCTATTTTGAGTTGAAGACGAGGTCTGAAGGGGTCGATGTTGATGGAGGTAGTACCAGAGAGGCAGGTGGGTTTAGGGTTTCGTCCGTAGGTCTGAAAGTTCAAAAATTTTGTGATTCTGAGTGGAAGGAAAGCTCTGAAGAGGTAGTTGGAACAGGAGGTAGATCCAGAGGGTTTGCGGATTGTAATAGGAAGTTATGTGATATTAAACCTTGGAAGCCAAGGAGAAACAGTTCCAAGATGGTGTTGGGTAGAGATGTGGTTCTGCAGGAGGTCTCTTCCCTCTCATTATGTGCTTTAGTAGGGCATTTCAGTTATTGGGATTTGTCAAAGTTTGATATTGACTGGTGGATTGAGGAGAATTGGAAACCCTTTTGGGTTATTCTTCATACATTTTGGTGTTGGTTTGTGGGTGGTTATGCTTCAAGTTCAAGTTGAGATATGATGTGGAAAAGATTTTGGAAAGGGTTTGGATCTATGGCTCTGGAAGTCTCATGGTTAAAAGGTGGATGCATCTCTTTAATCTGGAAAAAGAACATTTCAGATTTCAACAGTTATGGGTTCTGCTATTGGGTTTCCCTCTGGATTTCTGGAATCTTGAAGCTTTTATGGCAATAGGGGATTCTCTGGGTAAATTCTTACATGTGGATCTGAATGTGTTATCTGGACATGACCGCAAGGTAGGAAAAATTCTGGTCGATATTGATTTAAACAAGGGGCTACCAACGGAACTAGAAATCAAATGGAGAGGGCTTGTTTTTATTCAGAGGTCAGATTAATGGGGGATCCCTTTTCGTTGTTTGGTTTGTAAGGATGTGGGAAATCTGAATAAATATTGTCCTGATAGATATAAGAAATAATTTCAGGTTGTTTCTCCTTCTGCGGAATATTGGGTTGTGAATCAAGATGTGCTCCAGAAATATTTTGAAAAAGAAGTTACTATTCAAGATGGGGATTCTCAATCTCTAACATTGGATTCTGACTCGATACTTGGTAAGCTTAAAAGATTATCCCCAACTCATTTTTCTTCCCTTAATTTGAATGAATTAAACATGATTCAAGGTGCTTTTTTTTATAGTTCTTGCATTGTCTCTTCTAGCCATGTGCCTGAGTTTTATTTTGAAAATATTATGTCTGAAGAAGTTAAAAAAAGGGGGTTTTATTTCAAGGGATTTGGGTCTTTTCTATGGATCGGGTTCAGAAGATGGTTTTAAAAAGGTTGAGAGTTCTATTGGAAGATTTGGGATGGGTTCAGAGGGGGATGTTTTTCCTTTGGGGGGGATGGGATTCTCAGAGGGAGAGGAGGATATTGGTATTTCAAAGGTCCCAGGTCTTAATGTGTGTTTGGAAAACTCTTGCATTGTCTCTTTTGTTCCTGTGATTGAGTTTTCTTTGGATAAAGGGGATTCATCCTCGGGGGCTCTGGGTCTTCCCTTTGATTCTGTTTTGCGGGATGTTTTAAAGCAGGTTGGATTGTCGAGAGGAATAAGTGGGATGGGACCTATGGAAGTAGAGGAAGAAACAGCTTTACCCAAGGTTTATGGTTGTTTGGTTGGTGAATGTGAGATCACTTTTATGGAGGAATCTGTAAATTAAGTTGTATAGGAAGCTTTATCCTCTTTTATCTTGTCTTATAAATAAGTTATGAGTCATACTCCCCTACAAATATTTTCGGGAGGGGAGTCTTCATCTTTATCCAAAGTAAATATTATCGATTCAGATGAGGGAGATGGATCTTGGAGGAAGAATAAGGAGATCTCGAAAAAGAAAGGGGTTGTTTTTGGAGGTTTAGATAAATATTTTTCTCCTGTCAAAACGAGAAGTGCGGGAAAAATTGTGAAGGAGAAGGAGACTACTGAAGGTTCAATTTTTCATATTTCTGAAGGTTCAAAAGCACTTAGAGCACAGAAAGCCTTAGTGAGGGGTAGAAAATGATTGTGATCTCACTTAATGTTAGAGGAGTTGGGGGTGCTCCAAAATTTCTAGCCCTCAAAAGGTTACTTGAGTTGGTAAAACCAGATATTTTTCTAGTACAAGAAACTATGGTATGTGGGAATAGAGCTAGAGAGGTGTTTTCTAAACTATTGCCACTTTGGAATTTTTGTGTGGTGCATTCAAATGGCTTGTCAGGGGGTCTACTTTCTGCTTGGAATCCTAAAAAAGCTAATTTTGATGCTTTTATGACCCCATCGAGAATTTTATTAGCTGGTTTTGTAAAGGATATCAATACGAATTTGAAGTTGGTAAACTATTACAGGCCTTATGGTAACAGACAGATGTTCTGGGACAATCTAAAGATGGATGGTATTATGAAGGAGCCTGGTTTGATTTTGGGAGGCAATTTAAATTTTACTCAATCATCTCAAGAAGTTTGGGGTTCTTCCTCTAGGAATGATCCCTTGGCCTCCTTCTTTAATCAATTTCTACAAGACGAAGGGATAATAGATGTAGAGCCAGTTGATAGCATGTTGACTTGGAGAAATGGAAAAGGGGATCAAGATTATGTTACTAAGAGGTTGGACTACTTTTTACTTAATGAAAGGATGGCGGTTTCGGGTCTGAGATATCGGTCATGGGTGATAAATGTTAAAATATATTATCATATGCCAGTGGTTCTTCAAATTGATCAAGGGAAGGAAAATATTAAGTTTCCTTTTAAGTTTAATTTGGTTTGGATAACTGACCCAGATTTTGTGAAACTAGTGTGATCCAATTGGCATCAATTCTCGATTTTAGAGGGTTCTTCCCCAATGGTTTCAATAGTTCAAAAGTTAAAATTTTTGAAATATTTGGTCATTAAATGGGAAAGGAATAAGAAGATTAAATAAAAAGAGGAAATAGTTCATTTAGAATTGGACTTGGAAAATCATTACTCTTCACTTCCTGGGGTTTTGAGAGGGAAGATGATAGGGTTATGGTAGTAAAGAAAGAGAATAGGAAAATGGAATTGTTAAAACAGGAGGAGGAGACTTGGAGACAAAAAAGTAGAGCTAATTGGCTTGCTTGTGGAGATAGGAATACAATGTTTTTTCATTACTATGCCAATTATAGAAGACATATAAATTTTATTTGGGATATTAAAAAGGAGGATGGTTCTTTAGTTACAAGTCAGAAGGATTTAGAAAAAGAGGTTGTTGTGTATTTTCGAAATATTTTTAAAGCACAAGAACATCTCTCTATTGTTCATCAGTTGGAAGTGATCCAAGCTTACCCTAGGATCTTTTCTATGGATGAAGGAAAGAGAATTGTTGATCATGTTCTTTTATATGAGGTGTTGGCTACTTTGAAATGATTTGTTGTTTCAAAAAGTCTTGGGCCGGATGGTTGGACTGTTGAATTTTTTTGGAGTTTTTTTTATCTCTTGGGTTCTGAATTGTTGGAAGTGGTGGAGGAATCCAAACTGAAGGGGAAGGTAATTGGGGCTCTCAATGTAACATTTGTATCTCTTATTCTTAAAAGTGACAAGCCAGTTTCCTTTGCAAGTTTTAGACTCATTTCTTTGTGTATTTGATTTACAAGATAATTTCTAAAATTATGGCTTCTAGAATCAAATTTTACCTCTCAAAAGGCATCTCAAAGGAGCAGTTTGGGTTCTTGGAGAATAGACAGATTACATATGCAATTGGAGTGGCTCAGGAGGATTTGCATAGTATAAAGATAAATAAGTCCATGGCATTGGTTTTGAAATTAGATATGATGAAAGATTATGATAGAGTTGATTACAGCTTTCTCAGATTAGTTTTTCTTTAGGTTGGACTTAGCCTAGAAGCTACTGATTGGATTATGGGGTGTGTCAACTCAACAAATTTCTTTGTCCTAATTAATGGTAGTCCTTCTAGTTTGTTCATAAGCTTAAGAGGTTTGAGGTAAGGATGACCACTTTCTCTTCTTTTTTTTTTACTTATTGTTGAAGGACTAAGTAGAATTCTTATAAAGCTAGTTGAAGTTGGTAGACTTGAAGGATTCTTGGTAGCAAATGGGGTTAGGATTACTCACTTGATTTTTGTGGATGATGTTATTTTATTTGAAAAGGCTCTTTAGAATAATGGCAAGTTTTTAAGGATGCTCTAGAATTGTTTTGCAATGCTACTGGAATGATATTCAACTCTCAAAAGTCACAATTTTTGGAAGCAGGTTGGTCTGGGGAGGAGTTATTTCAATTAAAAGAATTGTTGCCTTATGAGGTAAAATTCTTAGAAGAGGGATTTAAATATTTGGGGTTCTTTCTTAAGCCTAATTACTACTCTATGAATGATTGGATGTGGCCGCTTAAAAAGGTGGAAAAAATAATCTCAAATTGGATGTGCTATAGATGGCTAACTTTGGGAGTTTGGTTTATTCTTGTAAAATTAGTTTTGGAAAACATTCATGTCTATTGGATTTCTTTGGAAAAGATTCCTAAAGGTATATTAGAAAGAATCTGAAGGAGGATGTTCAATTTTTTGTGGACTAGTAAAAAAGATAAAGAAAGCATACATTTGGTAATCTGGAATAGGATTGCTAAGCCAAAAAAGAAAGGAGGATGGGGCTTTAAAAACATTTTTTGTTTTGGTAAAGCACTAGCAGCAAAGAGTTTGTGGAGGAGTTTAATGATCCCATGTCTTTGGCATGAAGTGATACTTAAAAAATATTTGAAAAAGAAATTTGTAGTGGAATGGTTTAGAGAAGGGAGAAAGAATTTAAAAGGCATTTCAAATTGTTGGAGAGCCCTTACTTCTTCAGTGCATATTATCGCAGGTTGGATTGTTTGGATGCCTGGAAATGGTTGGGATAATTTTATTGGATTGGATCATTTGATAGGGTCTCAAACATATTACAAATTGTCTAAGAATTCAATCTCTACACTTCACTCAAAAGGATTGAAGTTTCTGGCACATGTTGTTTCTACGAATACAGAGAATTTGAATGTTTTTAATTGGAAAAGTGCAGAGATGCTTGATCTTTCTGGAGAGCAAAAAGATGAATGGGAGATTTATGTGAGGGAACTTAACTTAAGCATTCTAGTTCAGATAAAAATGATTCAATTGTTTGTTATTGGGATGGTAAAGGTGGGAAAGTCTCTGCAAAACATGCCTATGAGGTACAATTTGTAGATGATTTTGGTGATGGTTCAAAGGATTGGTTGATTGATGTATGGAAGTGGCACATTCCTTTGCGAATTAAATTGTTTAGTTGGTTTTTGATTGAAAATAGAGTTCTAACCTGGGATAATTTGTCAAAAAGAGGTTTTATTGGTCCAAGTAGATGTGTATTGTGTGGAGAGGAGGAGGAGGAGGAAATGATAAATCATTTGATGGTTCAGTGTTCTTTCTTCAAAGAAATTTGGAAGTATATTTCAATTGTTTATCAATTAAAAAAAGAGTGGGATCGTGGTCAACTTCGTGATTGTTTCCAGTGTTGGATAGAGGAGAATGGAAATTGGAAGGAAATACCTTTCTTCATATGTTGGGAAGTTTGGAGACATAGGAATCTCATTACTTTTGAAGGTCAAAAATTGTCTTTGTCTCGGGTGTGTAACTGAGTTATACAAGATCTGGGTGAGATAGAAAAAGTTCATTATGCCCAGTCACAAAGAACAGCTCGTCCCCCCTTGTTGGAGGGTAATATTGCAGTTGGTTTCTTTGATGGTGCTTCTCAAAATGGGGGAGTTAAATGTGGTGTAGGTGCTATTCTTACATGCCCAGTTTTGGGTGTCTTTGGTATAAAAATGAATTGTGGGTTTGGGACCAATACAAGAGGGAAACTTTTGGCCTTATGGTGAATTTTGTATTTTGCACACTACAAACAAGTTTCTTGTTTATCAAAAGTTACAGTTGACTGATTTTCTTTTAAAAATAATTTGTAGGTGATCAATTTACAGCCTTGGATGGCAAGAATTCTTGCAAATCCAACATATTTACAGGGAATTTAATAGGAAAGTTGATTAGCTTTCAAAGCAGACTTTACACTTGGATGAAGGTTTCTTATTTTTTGCAAAAGGGGAGGGTGCTCATGTAGAATTTTTTTAATGTTTGGCTATAGACTAAATCTGAGTATTTATGATATGGTTTCAAGATCCTTGTTTTTGTGTAAAGACTTTCCGATTGGACTTTTTTTTGTAAAGACTCTATGATACATGGATACAGATGTAAATTTCCCTTTAAAATGATATTGTAAAGTTATCATGATATTTCTAATGTAAATTCTTTTTCTATTTAAAAATATATATATATATATATATACAAAGAAAGTCCTAAGGTTTCATCTACAACATATGTATATAAAGCAGGTAGTAAAGAAGTCTAAAGCAGGTAGTAAAGAAGTCCGCGGTGGAAAGATGTTGCTTCTCTTAATAAAAAATGAAAGATGATCTCAAAGTGTGTTACCAAATCGCTTTTATCCTTTACTAATTCTAAATTGCTCCTTATTAATTTAATTTCTACATACTTGCAAATGAATATCAATGGCAAACAAACTTAGAACATCAACTAACAAAAAGTGCTTGGGACATAGCTACTGCAATAACATTTGTTTTATTTGTTATTTGTTTTATTTGTTATTGTGACGTGACTTAATTTAAGGTTATTATTTTTTATATTTTTTTAATGTTACAATATCTCTCCATATTGTATTGTTATTATTTTTTATTTTTTTAATGTTACAATATATTGTAAAGCACCTAGCTCCTTTCCATATAATGTCCATGTAATACCTAGCTCCTCTCCATGTAATACCAGAAAAAATAATTTTATAATAGCTCTAGGTACCTAGAGCCAAGGAAATTAGATAAGATGTGGAAGTGAGTGAGAACGTTCAGTGTGCATCAAACAGCCACTTGTGGAAAGAGGAAAATGCTGTGCATTATCTCCAATGCATGAGCGCCTTATTTTTTTTTATCAAAGTCTCTAAATAAAGAAGAATATCAAGCACTATATAAAACATCGCTGCGGATTCGACCAGAACTTGGATTGGATATTTTAATTGTTTATAACTGTATAAATTTTAAATTTTGTGTAATAGAAAGAATAAGTAAATATGTAGTATTGATAAATTTAGATTTGAATCTGATTGAATGTTTATACATGGTTTAAGTTATATAGTTTGAGTGGGTTTAATGGTTAAGAATATGTGTTTCATTTTAAGAGGTTACAAGTTCAAATCTAGAAGGGGTAGGGTATATATACTTCCGTAGATTTTACCAATCAAATAACTGGGTGAAGGAGTCTCATACACCAATTTGGTGTCTAGCTTAGCAGTGACCTTAAAAATAAATTATTATATTTTAAATTTTATATATGACTAAATTTTATATATGTTCTAAATATTATGAAAATTCTCAATCAAAAATTTAAAAATAAAAAATCAACTAATGAAAAACTTCATTTAAAAAAAAATATATATATCAATTAATGGAGAAAAGTTTACTACAAATTTAATCAACTTGAATAAAATAATAATGACAATGATTTCAATAATTTGTTGTGACTTAAAGTTTAGTACTACCAAGACACAGATAAGGAAAACTCATGCAAAAGGATCCAAGAAGGAATGTGTAAAGGACAAAGGAGGGCCAGGGAATAGAATCTACAATTACAGAGTTAAGCTGGATTGGATAAAAAATTCCAGTCAAAAGTTCAACATTTGAAAAATGAGATATTATTCTGAAAGCATCAACAGTTATTGAATGAGAACAGATTCATATATTCCTTTCAGCAGGGAATAATAATATCTATTATATTATAGAGATAGAGGTAATTAATTTCATTGTAACTTTTTTTCAATAATTAGTAGTTTTTACCAGGTTTTGAAGTATGATTTTAAATTGTTTTTGGTTGGTTAAAAGTTCTTCTTTCTTGGACTTAAGGAAATAGGTTAAACCTCAAGACTAAAGGTATCTTACAGAGGTGAAAGTCTGCATTTTACTGATCCACCAGTGGAGTGGGTTATTTCAGGGAACTTGGGTTTCCTTGAATAGTGATGAATTAGTCTGTATTCCCAGACAGCAGCCAATAATAACTATCCTCACTGCTAATTGATAATTAAATTATGATAAATTTTCCCAATGTGTAAAAAAACAATAAAAAATACTTTAAAAACCTCGTTATGAAAATACACATGCATCATACATCATACATCTTGAGGATGAGTTCAATCCAGCACTTAGGCCTTTCATACTGATTACAACATTTTCAAACAACACCCACTCCATTTCAAACCACAAACACCCACTTTACCTACTACTCTAGTATCTCAGACAGTTGTAAGTCCCTGTCCCTGATTGAATTGCAGAGCTTCATGAGAGGAGGACAATGAAAAGGAACCGGGGAGGACAGTTAAAAAGTGCCTGACAGGGCCATGTATCCATATATTTCTTCCTCAAGACAATAAAGGGTTTGTGTTATCAGCATCATCATCTGCACAGACCGTGACACACATCAATTTCATAGTTGACATTGAACGGTATCCAGCATGGTTCTGCTTGTAAAAATGGAAACTTCACTTTGTTTGTTTTGCATGTAAGGAAGGAAGGGATTGTATTGTTTTTATCATCAGTATAGATCCATCTTAACTTAGATTCTACTAAACTTCCACAGAGATCAAATCTTTCTAATTAGTGTATTGTTTGCAAATTAGTTTTTTTAATCTTCTTTTATCTTGGTTTAATTAGATTAGTTTAATTTGATTTGAATATATATATATATATATATATATATATATATATATTTCATTTGGCAAAAGATTAGAGTAGACATATACAATTTTTATTTACTTAATTTTTTTTAATTATTATTTAAAAGTGATATCTGTCAACTCCACATTGAATTTAGGCAAGGAATCACACATAAACCTAATATTGAACTCCAAGTGTCTCAAGAATTTTTCAGCAAGTTGAATCCATTTATGCATTCAGAAATGCAATTTAAACAACAGAAAATAGCGATTTTGTCCAGATTTACATGGCCAGATTCTGGCCAAAAAACCCAAAAGGTAGAACTTTTAGCCAACCTCGTAGTCTAAACGTTCTACCTTTTGGCAGTTTTCTAACTATTTTTTCCATTTGATTTTGCCCTAAATCTGGTGAGGAATGGTTGGATCTGCAGATTTGAGTGGCTAAGTTTGTATAATCCAAGTGCCTCAGGGGTTTTTCAGCACACTGAATCCATTTATGCATTCAGAAATGCAATTTAGAAAACAGAAAATAGTGATTTTGTTGATTTGATTTGGTTTAATTTGATTTGAATATATATATATATATGTGTGTGTGTTTGATTTGACAAAAAATAGAGTAGACATATACAATTTTTATTTACTTACTTATTATTATTATTATTATTTAAAAGTGATATCTTTCAGTTACACATTGAATTTAGGCACAGAACCACACATAAATCTCATATTGAACTATAGAATATAGCAAACATTTTACCTTTTGTTTTTTTGGCGATTTTTTTGGTTTGATTTTGCCCTAAATCGATGAGAAATGGTTGGATCTGCAGATTTGAGTGGCTAAGTTTATATAATCCAAGTGCCTTGGGTTTTTCAACACCCTGAATCCATTTATGCATTCAGAAATGCAATTTAAACAACAAAAAATAATAATTTTGTCGAGATTTACATCGCAAAATTCCAATATACCTCCCAACTTCATCCCAATGAAACAATTCCAATGAAACAAAGAGAATATGAATAATTATCGTTTGCATTTTCACTTTTAAAGTAAACCAGTCGATTCTGTTCGTTCTGGTCTGTCTGCAATTCAGATTGACATGTGAACATCACGCACAAACATCGCCATTAACATCAATCCACATGGATCTCATTCCCTGACCGGAGTGCGTACACGTTTTATTAAATATATTGTCCCGCAGCAATCAGCAGCTAGTCGGCCCAGTGGTGACGTGTCGGCGGACAGTTCTCAACCCTTGTCTAAGAGGTCTTCGGGCAGTGATGTGGACGAGTGTCACGGCGTCACATGGGCGGACTAGCCGGCTGACACTAACAGTACGCACCACATGCTACGGTCGCTTTCCTCCACCGGCTTCTCGCAGAAGATGGGACCTGGATATTTTCGCAGAAGATGGGACCAGGATATTTTCCGGGAACATTATTGGAGGCTTATTTACTTTCATGAAATTTTGTTAAGGAATATTGAAATGATAGGTTGTGTAAATTGTGGGAACGGTTCCAACATGAAGGTAGAACTTTTGGGAGCGTGGGCGTCTCTTATTCTGGCAAGTCGACTACATATCGTTGAGTTATTACTCCTTGGCGACTCCAAAATTATCATTGATTGGTTGAGCGGGCGTGCAGATTTTCATATCGCGGACCTTGAAAGCTGGAAGGAGAGAACTCGTGAGGCTACTCTTTTGATTAATAAGCTCACCTTCTCTCACATCTACAGAGAGGAAAACAGCAAGGCGGATACCCTTTCTAAAAAAGCTATGTTCTTGCCATCGGGACACATTTGTTTTACAAGGTGGGAAGAAGGTAATGAAGAACCTACCAACATGATCAATCTTTGATCGGCCAACTTGGTTTGAGTGCTGCTTTTCCGTGGATCTGGAATGGTCTCGATTTACCATGACACACTTTTATCTTGTATGGACAGCTTGTTCCACTTGCTTAGTTCTTGTTTTTCGGCAAAATAGCCTTGTACATTCTTATATTCTTTTGAATATAAAGCTTTTTTTTTTCGTTGAAAAAAAAGGTTGTGTAAAATTTCTATAATGGTTGGAGTGGCAATAGAAAAGTTTGATTTAGAGTAGCTTCTACAAAAGGCTTGTCAAGTTATAATTTTGCTGATATTAAAAAAGAAATGATAAGGTCTATCTTGAACCTTGTAGATGTGTTTGGTTCTAAATAGGAAAATTATCATTTCAATTTTTTCCTGGGGCTAACATTTATGAGAGGGCCTCTTTAAGGTGTTATAACATTTATGAGAGGGCCTCTTCCACGTGTTACAAGACTTCTTAAAAGTACTTATCAAGAGTATTAAAGGCTTGTCAATATTCTCCACCTTTAGAAATGATGATCAATAAGTGTGTCATAGAGTAGAGAATTTAGCATAGTTTAGGGCAATGCATGTATCATTAGATCTCTATGCATTGATAGTGCTTTGCACTATTATTGATTGCTTTGTAACACGATGCTTATTGATTGTTATTTTTATGGGTGGATAATGTTGGTATTCACCAATGAAAATGGCGATCAATAAGCAACACATTGTAGAGCACTTATTATAATTCGCAATAGTCTATATATCATTAGATCTCTATGTACATAGATCTAATGGCACATAAGTTTCCTTGCACTGTAGTAAACACTTTAAAGTGAAAAAAAAAACCTGTGCAAAACTTTAAAGTGACAAGGTATGCTAATCCTCTAAATTTTATCATAATCTTGAAGTGATAGGGAGAGTAGATTGAAACCATGTAAATTTAACTAAAGTATTGAAGTGATAGGTCCAACTTGGGATAGATCCAATGTTTGTCCCAAACATCAAAGTGATAGGCTCCCCTAGAGGGTGTTGGAAATGGCCCAAGTTAGCCATGTCACGTCAATGTTTTTAATAAATTTACATGATTTCAACCTGCCATGCATGTGACTTCAATGTTCCAAGCAAGGTTTCCATGCAATGGATAATTTTTGTGCTCCCTGTGAGGACTTACTGAGTGACCCAAATGCTAGAACCCAATGTAGGGTCCAAGTGGGAAAGGGGGTAATAATAAGCACCACAAAAACATATATACATGAAATATAGTTAAGAGTGGTAATAATTATCTCAATTTATATAGCATGTTGGAGTAACTTGAGTTCTTTGATTTTCATGCATGAGGTTTTGGGGTCAATTCCTATATCGGTTGCCTCCGTTACATGTCTCACTCAGTGTCCCTATTAAATCAAATGTTATAATCATTGCCAATAAATTTTCATACAGTACCACATGCAAATGCAAAGAAATGTTCATGTTTTCTCTATAGAATTTCCTTTGAAAAAAAAAAGATATATATATATATATATATATATATATTCTTGAATAAGAAATACACTTTTTTCCTTGGAATATATATTGAATAAGAAATATATATATATATTCTTTTTCTTTTCATTTTTTAATAAGAAATACATTTTTTTCCTAGGAATATATATATATATATATATATA
>ML802415.1:6904-24863 GCA_009831015.1 Picea engelmannii
AAGTAAATTTGAAACTATAAGAGAAATTGTGGATTTTACCTATAGGAGAATATATAATAATGTCTGCTCCATTACCTTCGTTTGAACATGAGCCATCGAAATGCATGTGCCACATGCCATCATCAAAATCAACTAGTTCAAGCATAGTGTCACTCTCATCAACAAAGATAGAGTACAGTCCCAAATCTTCTTCGAGATAATTTACATTAGGTTTGGGAACACTCTCTATATACGGTGAAATTCTTCCTTCCCTAAGGACTATAATGTTCTTTCCGTTCTGGGGGGCAGACAAATGTGTTCTATCAAGTGAAAGGTATCCACTAGTTAAGGCTTGCCAATCTCTTCCTAAAATAATTGAATAGTTACTCATCGACATATAAATTACTTGGATGTTTAGGGTTGTTCTTATCTTGGGATGCGCACACAAAACTAAGGTTACATTCTTGATTTCACCTATAGTTGATTGCTACAAACTGTTTTAAGAGAGCATGCTTCTAGAGTTTTCGTTAGTGCAAGATAAGCCAAGCTCTTTCATGATAATTTTAGACATTACACTTGGACTAGACCCGCCATCAATTAGGCAACAATGAACTATTTTATCCATGATTTTTACTGAGATATAGAAAGGGTTTTTTTTTATAGGGTTCCTAAAATTATTTACACCTATATTATTTACAGTTGAGCCCCCTTCCTTTGACTCTTCAAGTAGATTTTCTATGGTAGAAATCTTACCTTCCATAAAGTTTTTAATATGCTTTTGTTGTTCTGGGATGATAACCATGTCCAAAAGAATAGCATCAAATTTGATATTAGCCAATTGATTAAGGATATTATACTTAGATGATGGAAGAGGAGAATACACTCCTTGATTATCCGAAGTTCTGACAGCTTGTGTATCAACACTTTGAGAAGATAAGCTTCGGGTGGCTGAAGTGCGGGGAAGGTCATATTTTCGCTTGGCAGTGTAAGATTTATTATTGGTATTAATTACCATAACATATTTTGGTTCAACCCAATCTAAAACAATGATCGTGGTATCGGGCCTTTTGCCGAAGATCTTATCCCTAGCATTTCTATTAACTTCGCAAGTACTCTCCTCATGATTTTCTTCGCAGAAGTTACACCAACTGCGAGCCATAATGGCCTTTGGCTGAAAAGTGTTTTCATTAGTATTCCTAAAAGGCACTAAGGAAGAAGAAGAATCCCCTCGGGAAGAGGAAGAGGAATTTCCTTTTCGCTCGCAGGCTATCATCCTATTATTCATATCTTGCACGAGTTGTAGGAGGGCAGACATGTCTGTTTGCTTGACCAAGTCTCCCTTAGGGAGACCCGTTCTTTCGAGTTGCTCTTTATATTCTAGGAAAGTCTGAAGGGTGGAACCGAGATTTTCAATAGCCTTCTCTTCAAGTCTATGAAGATAAGGGGAAGTTAATGCATTATAATAATGCATGAAAGAAACCTGATTTTGAGGGCAGATTAGTTCAGGAATTTGATTATATAATTTCTTGAAGCGAAGGTTAAAAGATTTAATGGTTTCACCATCCTTATAGGCAATATTATTGTGTTGCCTTAACTACTTATCTGGACTCTTGGGTTGTCCATAAGTGGACTTGAACCAATAAACCAATTCTTCTCAAGTGGAAAGGATTTTGGGAGGGAGATCAAAAAAATCTGTTGCAACTTTCCCTTCGAGTGAATTGACAAATAAACCCATGCAAGTGTCGTTATCGTTAGCCCCTATGTTATGAAAAGCATTAGAAAATGCTACCAGGTGTTCAT
Organism: Picea engelmannii; assembly: GCA_009831015.1. Classification (NCBI taxonomy): domain Eukaryota; kingdom Viridiplantae; phylum Streptophyta; class Pinopsida; order Pinales; family Pinaceae; genus Picea; species Picea engelmannii. The sequence goes on from ML802415.1 coordinate 8,684, forward strand.
TTATAGTAACGATATAGTTTCCCAAGAACCTAGGAAAATGATATTTGAATTTTGGTAATGGGTGAGTGGCTGGTGTGAGATTCAAGGGAGAAGATACGTTCCATGGGGTGGTCGTAGCATCTTCCTCAAATTGGAAAAGTCCATATTTCTTTATGACTTTATCAGGATTGGTAGTGGATTGAATAGGGATTTGATTACTGTAGATACTACCAATTACTGATGAAGCAGAAGGTTGCAAGGAGGAGGCACCTGATGTGCCACTACCACTACTCACAGATGTCATGCTGAAAGTGATAGGTATGGGTGATAAAGGTGAACTGGCAGAATCAGATAAGGTTCGCCTAAGAGCACTTTGTTTTGTTGATAAGACAATTTTCCTCCTTCCTATTTCAAAAATAGGGGTAGCTTCAGGGGACAAGCCTCTTCTCCTTCGAGAGATGCGAGGATTAGAGGACATGAAATGAAAGACCAAAGAGGTAAGAAAAGGGAGGTCATTGTTGATTTCTGGGCGGCCTTTTCCTGGCTTCCCAATGTTCATGAATATTTATGTCCCTTTCAATTACTTCCCAAGAGAGTTCAAGTTCAGCACGAGTACTAGCGGTTTCTAAAATAGTGTTGAATAAAGTTAATGCAATGTTGGTTTGGTCATCAAGACTGTTTCCAATATTGGGTTGTCTAGTAACAGGTACTGTCATGGAAAAATCAGTCAAAGAGTAATCCGATAAAACATAAAAATAAAATACAATTGTGATACAATCAACCAGAGAGATATGGAAGATCTCCCCAGTATGGTCGCCAAATAAATGTTGAGGAAAAGGTATGAGGAAACTTACTCAAGCATTTTTAGATCTTGCTAGGATAAGGCAAGATAGTTGGGAATGTCACCCGGGGTTTATAGCCTTAAAATAAAAAAAAAACAATCACTTTATCCACAGGTGTTAAGTATGGGAGACTAAGGCAGATTTTATATATGTTATATGTAACTGTGCAAAAGAAATACAATCGTAACTATGGAAAACATGATTCAATTCTTGCGGATCAACATCAAAATGCCTTCCATGGCCTCTTTTCCAATTATTTCCTCTGCCTCTATTAGCACCTCTGGCATTACTGCCTTTGCTAAAGAAACTCATCCTAAAGAAATATTCCAAACATGTTATGAAAAATCTTAACAATCCATGCATTAATACTCTATCTAAATAAAATCAAAAGGTTGGTGTTCTGTCCATTTCGTCACTTGGGTGAGAAAAACAAGGGCACTTACAAGTCTAGTTGGGCCTGCTAGACAAGACAGAGGTTAGTGCATGAGTTAGATAATCCAAGCACATGAAATAAACAAGCAAATAAACTAAAAACAACTAAGGAAATAAAACTAGAATGCATAAGAAACTTTGAACCAAAATCAATCAATCAAATGACCAAGATTATGCCACCAATGGATACCTATATTAGTTGGCAAAACACCATAGAGAAAGGAGGACTTATGGATCCCCTCTTCCTCCTTGGGAGGGATCTTGAGTTCCCTGTTGGAGATCTCTTCTTACAATGATATACAAGAAAGCAAATGGTGAAGAAATACAAGCCTATTCCCTCAAGAGGTGAGTGGAATGGCCTATTGGAATGTTGCTAGAATGCTCCAAAGAGAAAAGAGGATTCTCAAGGGAGGATTGAGGCAACATAACAATACTATAGAAATTTTAAATTCTTAGTGCACCCATGGCCTCCATTTATAGCATGTCTTCAAGGCATTATTCAATTGGTTCTTGGTTTGAACAAGGGGCCCTTTAGGGCACCCTTTGGTCCTTGACCAGCCTCCCATTCAGATTCAGCTCAGATCTGAGGGTCAAATCAAGTTGGGAGATGGTCCATAAGTAGTTGAGGGGCCGACAAGAACCATAAATGTGCCGTTCATAGGATTGCGTGACTTTTCTGTAACAACCCTAGTTAAATAGTTGCATAGGGTTTATCAAGTATAGTTAATTAAATAATTAACTGTCCTAGTGTGTATTAGTTAAATAACGATTATTAATTAATAATATTAATTAATTAATTAATTGTTTATTAATTGTTTAATATATGTTGATTAATTAATTAATTGATTAATTAACACATTTAAGGTTTGGGTAAAGAATTAAAGGATTAATAACTTTAATTTATTTATTATAAAACTTTACGTATGACAGGGGATAGGGTATTGAATGGAGGGATAAGGTAGTAAATGGAGGGATAAGGTGGGTGGAATTAAATGAAGGAGGAGGCAGTGAATGAGGGGGATATGAGGGGGAAGAGGCCTTGGGGGAGAGGATTATGAAATTTTGGGAGAGGAAGCATTATTGGGAGAGAAGGACTATATTTTGCTGTCTGTGGTATTTTTCTGTTTGGAGTTTGGGTGGATTATTACAGGGGTGCACTAGGTTGCTGGGAGTTTTGGGCTCGGGGGCCAGGAATCCTCACGAAATCCTGGAGCTAGGGAGCGGGACAGGCTCTGTTCCTAGCTGGCAGGGAGGAAGATTCGGTTTTGGGTAGAGTTTGGATAGAGCAGCTGAGAGGACAACCAGAGAGCGGGAATTTAGCTTCATGAAATCCACAAAAATAAGATCAGGAACTAGTAGAGAACATGGACGAAGTCAAGGTGCGGTGAGACTCAAGACTGCCCTTGGTTGGGGGTATGTTTGGAGGGTGACTGACAACAACCGTAAAAGTATATCTAGCATCAGGGGGACGGCTAGACATGGGGTTAAATTGTGCCATAGGCATGACATAGTGGACAAACTCAGAGATCAGGGGTACATGGACTGTGGGATACTCGAGGTTTATGGACGATGTCAACATGAGTAGAGGATAGTGAATTCCCCAACCAAGGGCGACATGGGTTGCTTTGCCAGAAAAAGTTCATCAAGGGTGACAACAAAAACCTAAGTAAATGCTGGAAAGAAAGGATTTTTACAATTACCAAATAAATAAAGAATAATTTGGGATGAGTGTACGGATACAGAAATGGGTGCCCCAGTGCAGGATGGCTTGGCCTGTGAGGGCGCAAGTTGCGTGGAGAACTGGTGGAGGGTGGGGGCCCCATGGGTTGGTTTCTATATTAGGTAAATAAATGGAGGGAAATCAGAAGATGGGAAAACTGATTGTGGATGAAATGGAGGGTTAATGATACCGCGAAGGCACAGTAAAAAATAGAACCGTGATTAGGTAACCTGGGAGTCCATTGGGAAAGCTAGCAAAATTATGAGAAGGAGTATGTGGCTGATTCTTGAAAATGCGTAAGACTATCAGGACTCCCATTCCTAGGGGGGTGAAAGAAGCATGAGTTTCAAAGTGCTAAGGGGGACTATGAATGGGACAACTCATGTGGGGAAGAGTGCTACCAGGTGACAATACCAAAATGTAGCGGAGGTGACAGTACTGCAAAGATGGATGTAGGGATCCTAAAGGGAAATGTTGGAGGGTGTGACTGGGAGATGCAATTGATATTCATAAGGAATGATTACATGCCAGTGTCGATCATATACTAGAAGGGGCTGCGCTGGTTTGTGATGACCAAGTACCTGCACACATTAAAATCAAATACCCGACATGAACGATATCTGAAGATAAGGAACATATAACAGTTATTTGATAATTTTGAACATGAGCATGTGTACCTGGACGTGATGTGAGAAAAATGCTCCCCCGAGGCCAAGTGGAGATGGTGACTTGGGGAATGTGACTATGTAGGTGGCAAGGCCTTGATCTCGTGGCTGAAGACGGATCGGGAAACAAAGACTCTGAGCTCCTGTAACTGAGTGTGGAAGTTTGGTAAAAGGGACTATATATGGCTATGGGGCCCACAATGCCACCTCATTTGTACCTGCTGCTATAGTGAGTTGACAAGAGTATTTGGAGGAGTTTCAAAGATTACGAGAGTTCGAGCTGATCGATCCTAGATTTGCTAGAGTCAGGTTAGTGATCCCATCCTCCTGCACAGTATATAGTTTCTAATGTTTGGGTAGGGGTTGTACGAGGAAATTTTTTAGGGGTGGGCCCACTAATGCGCGGGAGAAGGAAGGATACCCGTGTTGAGGTGCGCGAGTATAATTCCATCTCCCGCACATGATTTGCGGCTGTGTCAAATATAGCTGCGCATGGGGGCGCGTGGGTGGGAAAAATAGGTGCGCATGTTATGTGCGCCTGTTGGAATTACAACTATGCATTGTGCGCAGCTGTTTCTCAGACAGTTGCGCATTATTGTACAACTGTGTAGAGAACAGGCGAGGATGACTGCACACCTGTGGGTGTGACAACTATGCATTGATGCACATATGTTTCTCCTACAACTGCACATTGATGCACAACATTGTGAAGAACATGCACGCATATGTGCGCGCATGTGGGGGTGACAACCGCGCACTTGAGGCGAAGCTAAGGGTTTTTTGAAAACTTGAATTTTTTGAATATTTTTGATAAATGATGATTGTTGACCAAGGGTTTCTATGTGAATGCAGGTGATTAGTTTATCATGCTAGTCCACTGGAGGGAGTGAGACTGGGAGCACCTCCGGAAGGCGATGAGAGAGGAGCCTGGCGTTCAGAGACTCTTGGCAGCCTGTGGGCTACTCAAGTTCTTTGATTTCCCACTGAAACAGTTGCAGGAGTACCTTCTTCAGTATCTGATATCGATGTGGAGCACTGATATGCAATGCTTCATTGTGCGGGGGCAAAAACTGACATTCTCAGTTGTTGAGGACATGTATTTTTTTATGGGGCTCCCCTTTCGGGGAATGGCCCTGCCTGCTGACATCCAGTTGCCAGGGGATGTGCGTTTGATAGACTTGGCATGAGATTATTGTATGGGGTTGAACCCCATGTCAGGTTCGGTTGTCCGCATTGAGGCAATGGATGCGCTCTTGCATCAGTGCATCACCGTTATGATTGTGAGGATCTATGGATCCTTAGCTACTCAACAGATCAGTGGTGGTCAGTTGAGGATTATGCAGAGTGTCCTAGATGGGGACTGTTTCACCTGGGGTTTGATGCTGCATGCCAAGATGATAGGGTAAATAAACCGGTGTTGGACCACCAACTTTGGTGAGTTTGCATTTGGATCTATCTTGGTGGCATGGTTCTTGGAGAGGGTGCCCATGTTGCACCCTAGGGTTTTGCTGTCGCCTGCAGGGCCGCAGGAGCCACGATTGATGCGGTGGGCTTCGATTTTGGTACGACACAGAGGGGGAGAGGGTGGCCACTATTTTACGACCATGTTGGCATGTTTGTGGTGCCACTTGCCACATATTATACCGTGATTCCCATATGGTGGGATGGATTTCCGGCACGACCCAGACATGGTGTTGCCTCCTGGAGAGGTTTGGGACTAGAGAGGTATGTTTGTGCATTTATGTTTTGTGATTTTGATAGTGTAGCATATGTTTATATGTATATGGATGTTGAATCTATCTTTGTTTTTGTGTTTGTAGATGTGGGGCCGCGAGGTCGAGAGTTGGAGATGGTTGGGGAGCCGATGCGCCAGGGGCCAGTGAGATTTCCGTGGGTGGGAGAGAAACGTCAGAGGGATGAGGCTGGTGTGAGGCTAGAAAATGAGGCGAGGGTCATCTAGAGACATTGTTTTGATGATCCATGTGTGGGGCCATCGCGTGCTTCATAGGTAGAGGCTGGTGGGGGGATAAATGATCTCCGACGCCTGTTGGAGGTGGTGTTGTAGGGTGTGCCGGAGGGCATCTGGTTGCATATTCAGGACGAGAGAGTCCCGAAGAAGTGTGTGGGTGGTCCTACAGAGTGGTGGACCCTGATCCGTAGAGCAGCTGTAGCAGGGGAAATGATGATTGGTCGATTGCCCCCCGGACCCAGAGGACCACCAGCTAGTGGGGCACCTCCTGCTGACAGAGGACTGGGTGGGGGAGCTCTGGGGGCACCATGAGTGCTGGTTATATATTTTTGTATTTATATAGGCCTGCGAGCCCATTTTGTACAGGGAAGGGGGTACCCATTTTGTACCTATAGGGGTGAGGGGGCTCACTTGCCTACGGACGATGTATATGCTGTACTTTTTTGTAAACATTTATGACACTTTNATATATATATATATATATATATATATATATATATATATATATATATATATATATATATATGGATATACATCTTTGGGATCTTTGTGATGTTTACATGTGTTTATATTTTTGTGATGTCTAATCTATATGTCGTGATAGATGTTGGATGATTTATGTATATGTGATAATGTCGTGATGTGATAAATGCCAATCTAATACTAGGTTAGCCATGTTATTTGCTATTTGATTAAATTGTCGTGGAATATGTGTAAATATAATTGAATCAAAGTTTCAAGATAAGAGTCTAACTTGTAGGTATTTGCGAAAGATGCAAGGATCACATACATGGTATACATTTTTGAGTTGTAGGATGACAAGATGGGAATCTAATAAGATGCTAAGGTGACGAATGTGGCGGTGACTGGCCTCGGCGAGGAGACCAATAACGACAATGTATTATGCTTGGTTGTTGGTGGCTGAGCCCAAACATATGTCGTTGGAGTGGATCAATTCATGTGAGGGGGTGTAGAGGGCCCAAGCGGCCGAAGCGAGATTCTGTGTCCAGTGACTAGCTCAATCAACATAACTGATGTGGTAGGCCGATGGAGGATGCATCTGTCAATAACATGGATGGTAGATCAGACATGAGGAGTGGAGGTGAAAAAAGAAAACTAAAAACTCTACAAATGTGTACAAATAAAAAGCCTAGTGTAGAATGAATACACTCATGCGTAAAAATTCTTTAAGTATAACCCGTTGACGGGTTCTTTGAGAGGATAGCCTTCTAGAGAGGCCAGGATGTATGTGCCTTTAGTGAATCAGTGTTGGATGATGTAGGGTCCATGCCATAATGAATCGAATTTCCCATGGCCGAGAGTATCATGAGAGATATCATAGGCTAGGACGATATCTCCTTCATTAAATGAGCGAAGGTTGACATGGCAGTTAAAGGTGGCCTTGGACCATTTTTTAGCTGCCTCATTATTCTGTAAGGAAGACCGATGATCTTCATCCAACGACTCTAAGTTTAGCAAGCGCTGCTCCATTGGAGCAGTGTCAGGTAATAGCTCGATGACGGTGCACAATGTGGGAATTTCACACTCGATGGGGAGGGTGGCTTCGATCCTATGGATGAGATGAAACAGTGTAAAACCGGTAGCAGTTTTGACTGCTGTGCGATAAGCCCATAATTATGAAAACAACATATGATGCCAGTTGGTCTTATGTTTGTTGACAATGCGTTGTAACATGCTTTTGAGGAATTTGTTAATAGCCTCGACTTGTCCGTTGGACTGAGGGTAGTATGGGGAGGCAAACTCATGGGAGAAGCCTAACCTTGAGGAGAGTTCGACGAAGATCTCATTCTCAAAGTGTTTACCGTGATCATATATTAACTATAGTGGAATTTCGAAATGGGTGATTACGTGGTTAAAGAAAAAACACGTTGTTGTGTCAACGGTATTGTTGAAGGTAGGCATGGCTTCAACCCATTTGGTAAAGTAATCTATTGCCACGATGATGTACTTGTGTCCTTTACTAGATGGAGGATTGTAAGTCATGAAGTTTATGCCCCATTTGCATAAGGGGTCGACAATGATGACTGGGTGTAGAAGAGCGGGTGGCGCTCGTGCTTTGTTTGCATAAAGCTGGCATTTGTTGCATCGCTTGACATCGTGGATGTAGTCATGAAACAGTGTGGGCTAGAAGTAGCCTGCTCGAATGATTTTTTGGGCGATGGACATACCTGAGAGTTGGTCACCGCGAACGCCACTATGGAAATTGTTCAAGACTTTGTCTGCTTCGTTGAGGGTCAAACATCGGTGGAGTATGGTGTTGACCCCACGTCGGTATAAAATGTCACCGATGAGGAGGTACTGAGGGGCCTGATGACGAATGCACCGACGATCATCTCGAGAGAGATGAGACCCAAACTTCTGTGTTCGAAGGTAGACGAGAAGGTCACCATACCAAGGGTCATCCGAGGGGATGTAGAAGAGGTTTTCATCGGGAAAATCCATATTGACGGGTGAAATTTTAGCGTCAGAGGGAAACGCCGTGATGAGTTCGGTGAGAACGAGTGCTTTCTTGCTTTTGGGAGTTGAAAACTCTAGGTCGTATTTCTGAAGGATGATGATCCATCAAGAAAATTTTCCATTAATCTGCCATCGACTAAGCAAGTACTGCATGGGGTTGGAATATGCTACGACTTTGGTAGTGCGAAGAAAGATATAATGACATAGTTTTTGGACTGCGAGGACAACTGCGTGGGCAAGTTTCTCCTCATGATTATATTTCAAGGGTGGTACTGAAAGATTTTTACTGATGTAGTAAATAAAATGCTCATGACCATCATCCCCTAGTTGGACGAGAACTCTTGCTACTAAAACGGATGAATCCGACAAGTAGAGGATGTAATCGCGATCATAGTCAGGAAGACTAATCAAATGGGCGTTGGATAACACCACTTTTAAATCATCAAAAGTGGTTTGGGCATGTTCATCCCATCGAAATGGGATATCATGATGCAATAAGCGAAGGAAACCATGCGTGTGGGTGGTGTAATATGGGACAAAGTATCATAAAAAGTTGGATTTTCCTTGTAGGCTCTGCAGTTGGTGCAAATTCCTAGGTGGTGGAATTTCTGTGATAGCTTGGGCCTTGAGGGGGTCCACTGTGATGCCATGTTGGGAAACAATGAACCCAAGGAGGCGTCCAACGGTGACGCAAAATACACACTTGAGGGGGTTCAAGCGGATATTTCACTAGCGACATTGTTGAAAGACAACTCGTAAGTCATCTAAATGCTGAGTTCATTTCTTGGATCGCGCAGTAAGGTCGTCCAAGTAAGAATAAGTCATGGCTCGTTGGAACGTAGCACCTGCATTTTTTAGTCCAAAAGGCATGACATGATAAGAAAAAGTACCCCATGGGGTGGTAAATGCAGTTTTATACTGATCTACTGGATGGATTTGGATTTGATTGTAGCCGGAGAACCCATCCATGAAGGACAAGGCCTCGTGGCCAGCACAATCATCGATAATTTGGTCGATGAAATGGGTTGGGAAGTTGTCTTTGGGACAAGCATGATTGAGATCGCGGAAGTTGGTGCAGACGCGAATAGTGCGATATTTTTTGTTAACGAAGACAGGGTTGGAGACCCATGAGGTATACGCGGTGGGGTATATGAACCCGATAATGCGTAACTTGTCAATTTCGTCTTTGATATCCACGACTTTGGATGGGTGAAGTGGGCATTGATTTTGATGTACTGGGGTGACACCTGGCCATGTGTCGATGCAATGTTTGACTATAGAAGGATCGAGGCCGGGAATATCCATATATGACCACGCAAAAATATCCCGGTATTCCTGAAAGAGAGATTTGTAAGCTGTGAGTTCCTTAGGGGAGCATGCGACGCCAATGATGATTTCCTCTACGATTCCCGGTTTGATGGAAATGTTGATTTTGATAGTGGGGGAGATATTGGCCATGTTACCTTCTTCAAAAGCATCGGGGGCAGGGATAGGGTTGTTGAACCAGTGTATATTCCCTAATGGAATAAAATACTTGGTTTCAATTGCACATATGGAGGCTTGGTGAGTAGGGTCAAAGGATTCCTGTGAGAGAAAAAGCGCTTTGTGATGGAGCGCATTCCATGGGAAATCGGGGGTAGTGAGTTCTTTAAGGATATCTTCGTCGCAATGGAAAATGCGAGAATATAGGGGATACAGGGAGGTAACATGGGTGACTGTCACTGTATGATTGTCTCCAAGTGGTGAAGACGTAGAGGGGGTATCACAACTATGGTGCAATGACGTGCTTGACATAAACCAAATGTCCAGACACTGTGGGTTGTAAACTATGGTCGAGGGTAAGATTTCCTGGGGGAAATGAACTAGAGAATTGGGAGGATTTGGGGGAACATCCTCAAACAGTCTATCCATGAACCATGGAGGGATGGGCAATGACTTAGGTTCAAGGGATGTGATGTGAAAAATATCTGGAGAAGGGATAGGGGGAATCACTTGCATCACAGGAAGTGAGGTGGTCGTAGGATATTGAATAAGGGTTATTTGATGACGCCTGTATTCGATGATCAAAGGACACTGGTACGTGAAATGAGAAAGTGAGTCACAAAGAGAGAAAGGGTGTCTCATTCATTTAGTGACTGAGGTTGAGACATAATGGATGTTGGTGACATGGGTACTCGAAGGTGTTGGTGGAGAGGACTCTTGCTGAAAGGTTTGGCGTACTGCCGTCAACGTCTGTCGAAACTGAGGTAGAGTTGGGAAATGATGAGTATAGTGACCATACTCTGAACAGATGGTACACGCAAATTTGGTTCACAACCCTTTACTACCTATAGTAGGGGATGCTGTGGTAGTACCAGGTGTGCCTGGTGAAGCGATGAGAAATGGGGTTGCTCGAGGGAATTGAATCAGATTGCGTAGTTCCGGAAGGGAAGGACATATATTAGTGGGGTGTCCCTCTATTTCTTAGAGTGCACAAGGAGGTTGAACTTGGGGAGGAAGTGGAGCAATGGGCTCTTTCTTCTTCCGTCTGCCCCCAGCTGTAGCGGTGGTGATGGAGATTGGGGGTGAGGGTGGCATGGCCGGAGTTAGTACTGGAATCTACATCGGGATTCCCTCTGACTGAGGAGGGAGGGATGGTTGAGGAACCATCAAGTGTGGGTGTAGATAACATACAGGGATGGCGAGCACCATGTTGGGAAGGGTAAGCATTGCGGCTACCATAAATTCTTGTACTCCCGGTGGGGGTTAGAAGAAGGGGATTTGAGTAATGGCTTGGGGGATTGTTTCCCAAACTGGGATTTCCCCCTGGGGAAGGGTGAAATCGGGAATAAGTGGTGTCGTAGGGTTCTCAGGTAACTCCTGAGGTAGAATTTATTCAACTAGTGGGACGTTGAGGGGTGGAGAAGCCTCCGTGGGAGGAATGGTATCTCTAGTTTCAGTTCCATTAGAAGATATGACACACACTTGTGTTGAGGGGTGTATGAGAAGTGGTGCTCCATGGTATTGTTGGGTATGTGTTATATTCTTTGCATGTGTATTGGTGTTGGAGCGTATGCGCTGGGCATGCAGGGGGGGGGGGTTCAGGGGAACCACCCCCGATTTTTTTTTTCTAGATCAGGACCACATTTTTTGGGACTGCATTATATTTAGGTGGTTTTTCGGCACATGGTTTCTTTATCGATGGTTTTCTATTTTCGGTTAAGGAATTAGGGTTTTGGACTAATCCAGGTCATTGGGTTAGGGTTTTGGATGCCACTGGCTCCTATATGTATTTTGTATTGTAAACATTGTAACACAATGAATGAATATAGAATATGTTTGTTTTCCCGGTTTGGGTTTCAAGGGGAAAAATCTCTGTGTAATGTTTGTATTTTCCATTGTATCTTTTCTGTTCCTTTTTGAATATTTGTTTACAGTAGATATTGTACAAGGTTAGAATTTACAGGTATGCCCCCAACAAGGACGGGTCTTTGAAAATTCTGGGGCCCATATCCATGAGTGGATATGCGTTAGAACTAGTGCGGACAAGAGGTAATATGTTATCGATGTTGGAGGAGTGGTTAGGCTCGTAATGTCAAACTTGGTCGATGGTGATGATTTTCTCGTTGTGGGGGAACATCATTGTTCTAAACATAGAAGAAGCCACTACCTTCATAGCGTACATGTAGCTACGACCAAACAAGATATTGTAATCGAGCGGGGCATCGATAAACTCAATTTCTATGAGGATGGTTTTGCCTCCGAGTTCGATGGGGAAATTTTGAAAGAGCCCTTCAGGGGAGGATGGTCGACCATCATAAGCTCTCAACGTGATGGCGGATGGTACTAGCTCAGGGGAGCCAAGTTTTTTCCATACATATTTGGACATGATGCATGTGGATGCACCTTCATCAATGATACATCGATGAATCGTGATGTTCCGAATCTTGACTAACATCTGGAAAGCTACCAAAGCGGGGAAACGAGGTTCCCCACAATCTAGATAAAATGTGACAAGTCTAGTATCAACTGGGTCGACTGAGCCCAAGGCGTAAAGAAAGGATTTCCGCTGAGTTGGATAGGTTTAGAGGACCTCCAATACCGACATGGCTGTAGGGGACTGTGCCAAGTCATTGACCAGACTATAATTATGTGTCGCCCTAGCCTGAGGGTTGTTGACATTCCGTCGTAATGGGATGCGAGGGATACAAATGGTAGGTTCAGTGTTAGGGCGTGGAATCATCAAGGGTTGTCTAGTTATAGCTGGATCTGCTTCCGAAGTGGTGGGAGTAGATTCAGGGGGTGCGCTGTATTGACGACCACGTGTTTGCAGAATAATTTCTTCTTCGCTAGTGAGGAGGATATTGCGATCTGTCGGGTTTCCAGGGTTTTGATACTGTCCCATTTGTGTTGGGGCAGGATGTATCTCCCATTGGGTATTCTTCATACCTTGGTGTGGAATAGGGTTTTGCAACACAGCTGGGGGTGGCTGTTGCAAATACTGTTGTGGGGCCTGCTGAGGGGCAGACGACGCTGGAGGACGTGGCGTGTTTATGGAATCTTTCATTCGTTTGAAGTCGACAATTTGGGGGCAATGATGAGTATAATGACCATTCTCATTGCAAAGAGCGCAAGGGAAGTTCGTCCAGAGGTTTTTTTGTTGTTCCTCCCTAGGCGTTTGTTGTTATTGTCCCCTTGGGGGTTCTGGTTACCCTGATTTTGGTTGCCCCCAACAAGTTGGTTTTGTTGGGGGTTATTTCCTCCTGGTCCTGGGTTATTATTGTTTCGGTTTTTCCTTTATTTTTGGCATTATTCGGCTGATGGGATGGATTTTCCGTATTCGATTGTTCAAAAGTATGAAATTGTTGAATGGTAGAGGGTTGAACAAAGTTAACACTGACATGTGGTTGTCGTTGTGGAGGAGAAACCAACTGTGGAGGGACAGAAAATGGAAAATACAAATTGTTTTGTGGCAACGATCTGTAGGGTGCATAGGAAGGCGTAGTGCTATCACTAGTGCCCAGGTTATAAGCTGAGGTAGAAGGGGTACCAGAACTTGGTTGAGAAGCTGAGCACATGATGGGTGCCGAAAGGGGTCCACTCATGGGTGGAGGGACACCAACATGATATGGCTGTTGATAAAGGGGAGGAGGGTAATAAGATGTCCCTCCATATATCAATGGATATTGGGGTGTATCATACATAAGTGGTGGTTGGATGTACAAGTTGTGGTGTGTTGTGGTACCAATCAATCCATCTACCATGTGAGACATCCCAGGTTTGTCCTGACTGAATGGTACGGGTCTTGGTGTGTCAGGTATGACTGTGTATAGGTAACCTGACTAAGCATAAATGAGGTCATACTGTTGAGCCTTGTTAATGGCTTCCTCTTCGGTTTGGGGGAAGGTGGATGCCACATCTTTGGAAAGTATATAGACGAGTGATTTGAGAAACCAATTGAGACGTTGTTCTTTGGTGGTTTCGGCTTTGCATAAACTACGTCGGTGACGCCATTCATGGATGTGGTTGGCAATATGTGTAGCTGAGGTTTGTTTGCACTCAGAGAGTAGTTCTAGACCAATGTCATGATGAACTGGTAGTTGAAAGAAGGCCAAAAATGCTTTGGCCATGGATTCAAAAGTCACATGGGACCCTGATTTTTCATCCACATACGATTTGGTTGATGGACGACTGAGTGTGTGCCAAAATAAACTTAAGCAGAAGGAGTCATCCATGATGCTGTTTCAAGAGAACCATAAGTGGAAGGTCATGACATGGTTGGCAGGATCTTCCCCCGATTTGCCTTCAAATTTGGGAATGTTCGAAGGTAGTTTGGTAGGCATATTGGGCCATGTGGGGTCATGTAATATAGGATCATTCATGAGTTTACTCAAATCAGGAATGTCGAGGGATGCCAAATATGGCATGGGGGGTGGTGGTGGAGGATTAGTTCCAACCATGGTATGAGAAGGTAGTGGACCTGACCCTTGAGGGGGGTTTGGTGGGGTTGTAATTCTCCCTTGGGAAGAAGTTTTCCCCCCACTTCCTTGTAAAGGAGAGCTAGTGGATGGATGTCCTTGGGAATTGGAACCAAGTAAGGTGGAACCAAGAAAAGTTGATCCCAAAATAGTGGGACTCACAGGGCTGTGAGACGGTTGAGCCGGTGAGTTGGAAAGACTAGGAACTCCTCCTAGAATAGGAGGGATATTTTTTAAGCGTCTGGAACGACGAAGATTCTGTGGGTCCCCTATGATGTCCGACTAGCAAAGTGAATGTGTGCAAATGGTGATGAGAGCAATAAATGAACAAGAGACTTGTATAATTTGGACCTTCACAATATATCTCACAATAATATGTAATCAAATGAGCATCATACATAAATCAACTATAAATAAGCATACATGAGGGTAGGTGGATTTTGTCCGCATTGGAGAACAAAGAAAACAAATGCTTGTGTCCTAAAAAGACGTATCAGCCTTCCTCTCAAATAGCACTCAACAGTGGGGTTTGAAGCCACCAGAAGAGGAATTAGTGAAGGATGAAACAATCAACTATAATGAGGGGTAGAGGGTGCATATCCTGAAAGAGTTGGCGATATTTCCCAATAGCCACACAAAATCTGATCAAGGTGAAATTGCAGCCCACAATTTCCACCTGGGTAGATGTCCTAAATTTGGCCACTAGGTACCTCGGTCAAAGTGCATCATTTATATTTTCGGCCTCAAAAATGGGTCACATGATGGATCCCTTTCAAGAGTTGGGTGACTCAAGGGGGGGCGCACAGAACAACCAGACCTTGGCCTTTAACCCTTCACAGGTATCTCCCTACCTTATGGTGTTAGGAACACTTGACTTGGAGGATTTTTAAGTTCCCTATTTGTCAACTACTAATGCTTGAAAATGTGAGAACTATATAACGGGGGGTTGTTTGGATGCCTACCCACGAGATCCTACCTAGACTAAAAAATTTCTTTTGGCACCTCCTGTGGAGGAAAACTTAGTGAGTTTTTATAATTTTTTTAGATGTGATGGGTTGAGAGATTGGGTGTGTGAATCAATCTCATTGGAATTAAGTGGGTATGGATAATTTCTTCAAGAAATAGTGGGACGTTTCATAATTCCTTTGGATAAAACCTACTTCAACCTCCACAATTCAAGATGAAATTATGTGAGTGAGGAGTGACTTTGTGTTGAAGCAAGTGATAAAATGTGCCAAATTTTAATAAGTTAGGTGAAAATTTGCAACATGTGGCCTTCCTGTGGTCCTTACAAATCTTGGTTACGTATCTTACTAGATGTCATTGGTACAACCTTGCGGAATTTTAAAATCTTTAAAGAACTAGCATGCGGACATATGGGTCCTTACCAATCCTTTAAATTCCCTAATGTTGTTTACACTAAGAAATATTTGAAAAACTATCCTAGATTGCAAGCATGTGGGCATGTATGGACCCGTTAATTTGATCTTTAAACTCTCCTAGTGATGTAAACTAAGAAAGTAATTTCAAAAACTATCCTAATTTTGTAACATGTGGGCATGTATGGGCCCTTACAAACTTAAGATGGTTTCAAAAAGAAACTAAGAGGAAGATTTTTCCTCTCCTAAAGTTTTTGTTAAGGGAGATGAAATGTCCCCTTAATCAACTTTATGATTCTCAAGATTGCTCTATGGTGCGAGAGAAGAGCATACTCTATAATTAAAATTTGATTTTCTGGTCCCAATGCAAGTGTTTTTATATGTGATAGCAAAGAATCTCAACTTAACTTTTACAATCAAAACAAGCCATCCATGTGACAACCAAAGAAAAAGAGGAGAAATATGGTTATTTTTACCCCCTAGGTGCCTATGTTTGACTAACCTTTCATGTGGGAAAGAAATCTAAGTGGAATGCATTTACAAATTGCATAAAATCAATATTTTGAAGGTTAGGGGCCTTCAAATCATCACCAAAACTCTTACAATTTTGAAACTCTGGACAAGTGCGCGGGTTACAGTTCAGACAGATGCGTAGTGGGCACACAATGCGCAGAGAACATGAGACCTTTTGGCACACAGTGCACATAATGCACAAGGAGCATAAGTACTTTGGGCACACAATGCTCTGAATGCGCGTCT
>ML802415.1:24904-37318 GCA_009831015.1 Picea engelmannii
GGGGGGGGGGAGGATTTTGAGTAGAATTGTCTTCCTCCAGCTCCAAAATTGGATCTTGATAGGTAAGGCTAGGCCAGTTATGGTTCCTGCAAGGCAAATGGGTAAAAAAGAAGTGCTCTAAAATCTCAAATAAGGAGGAAATTGATACCTTATCCCCAGTATGGTCGCCAATCTGTTGTGTCCGTTTTGTCACTTGGGTGAGCAAAACAAGGGCACTTACAAGTCTAGTTGGGCCTGCTAGACAAGACATAGGTTAGTGCACGAGTTAGATAATCCAATAACATGAAATAAACAAGCAAATAAACTAAAAACAACCAAGGAAATAAAACTAGAATGCATAAGAAACTTTGAACCAAAATCAATCAACCAAATGACCAAGATTGTGCCACCAATGGATAACTATATTAGTTGGCAAAACATCGTAGAGAAAGGAGGACTTATGGATCCCCTCTTCCTCCTTGGGAGGGTGCTTGAGTTCCCTATTAGAGATATCTTCTTATAATGATAAAAAAGAAAGCAAATGGTGAAGAAATCCAAGCATATTCCCTCAAGAGGTGAGTGGAATTGCCTATTGGAATGTTGCTAGAATGCTCCAAGGAGAAAAGAGGTTTCTCAAGGGAGGATTGAGGCAGCATAACAATACTATAGAAATCTTAAATTCTTAGTGCACCCATGGCCTCCATTTATAACATATCTTCAAGGCATTATTCAACTAGTTCTTGGTGTGAACAAGGGGCCCTTTAGGGCACCCTTTGGTCCTTAACCAACCCCCCATTTGGATTCAACTAATATCTGAGGGTCAAAACAAGTTGGGAGATGGTCCATAAGTGGTTGAGGGGCCGACAGAAACCATAAATGCATTGTTCACAGGAGTGCACAGATTTTCTTGTACACAGTCATGCATGTGGCGCATTGTGCATTCTACAGGCTTCTTTGGCCCACGCACTGTGCATATGCTTCCTTTAGTGATTCAACACATGTCAATTTATTTCCAGTTGTATAGTTTTTACCTCTTGGAAATGTTTGTTTGGTGCTGCAGGTGAACTAATAGGTGTTTGGAACTACTGTATTTCTGTAACCATTTGCATGCAATGCTACAGACGAAATTTTAGTGATAACAGTTGGCTCTATTATTCACAACAGAAGCACATGCAATCCATCCATCAATACTTTAAAATCAACAATCAATTTCCATTTGAACAGGGAGTGATAGGCCTATTGGGAATACGAGGGGATTTATAATGAGCGTAACATGGTAGCATGGATAGGAAACAACCAACATATACTATTCAAGAAAATGCATAAGTAATAGAAAATGTATCCATATCCAAACTTCCAACATGAGTCATCATCTAGTCCCTTTCTTTTATTGTTAATCCTTTCTCTTTTCCTAAAAAAAAATTGAAATTCATAATAATATAACATGGCATGTTTTAAATGTATTTGGGAAGGCGGTGGGTATATAATGAGCGAAAAATGAGATAATGAAAGGGAAAAAGACGATTACTGTTCTATTATATGCAACAATATTTATTGAAAATCGTCATCACTATCATTTGCCAAAACTTTTCTCTGTTTAATAATTCAAATCCAAGACACAATCGTTTTTATATAACCCAAACATACAACCCCAGGAAAGTTTCAGGGCTGTCAAACTCCACAACTTTAATTTCTCCTTTTTCCTTTTCAATTAACAAAGCTTTTATAAGAGACTGTTAACAAAGTCATTCGAAGCAATTAAAACCAGAGTACATTAAGCGCGCATGGGTGGCTGAGAACACAAACATAAAACCATCGACCTTTCACTATTCAACACTTGTATCATAACCTCAATACTTGTTGCATAATAGACTGGGTTCGAAACCCCATGTGAAAATGGTGCTCATCATTTGATTTAATCATAATATAACTTCAAAATCGACCAAACCCCCATAGATAAATAAAAAATGAACCAAGACTTAATGCATATAACCAATCTTTCCCATTGTTGGGTCATACATTAAGGTCGGAGTTCGAATCTACTAGTTTCCATACATCAGATAAAATAATCGAGGTTTGGGAAAACGTAAAGGAGAAACATTCATAAGGGGTTTGTAAAAACCATTTAACCATCTATTTCCACAACAAACCTTCCACAGACCTCCCCTGGTGGCCGCAAGACAAATACGTCTGCCTTACATATATTCACAAACAATGGAAAGATAACTTGAAGGAGCTGCAAGTCTTCCAAAGACTGGGTAAAGGGTATGGCGTTATGCAAGAAAAAAAACCAACTGTTCTTTTGTTTCAGAGAGAAAAACCCTCGAATTTTAATCACTAGAGATGAGTGAAACCGAAAGTACTTGCCATAATTATTTGCCAACAACCATAGCAACATAAGAAGCATTCATTTTGGGTGCAACACAATCACATAATCCAAACAAAAAGGAATTTCGAACATTATTCTCAGCTTGAAACATTTAAATGCTAACAGGGAGGAACCTCCATTTAAATGCATTTTTCACAGTCGTAATTTTTTTTTCCTCGGAAAAAAATCATAATTCTATTCATCCGTAGAGAACCAAATTACATTTTGTAGGTACTGAAAGCATATGCCCAGTACTTGGGAAAACTGAAAGAAGTGTTAGTAGCGAGAAATGGCCCAAAGTGAAATACCATAATGGATGTGCCAAATAAGGAGCTGGGTATAATCCCAAATGTAGGCAGTAAAAGCCAAGAGGCCTCAAGAAAGTACAACCATTAACACAACATAAACGAAGAATGAAGAAAACCTGAACGAACCAGGCCAGAGCGACAAACAAACTCATCAAGAACTAGATCAAAAGGGTCCACAAGAGAGACTGCAACTACATAGGAGGAGAAAATGAAGCCGCACGCCCAAGACAGACCTCAAAGTGTTGACCCCACCAGAAAGATCAACAGTGCACGTTCGAGAGATGGACCTCAAATCTCTGAAACATACCCCACCATAAAAAAGAATAAAACTCAAGCAACCACTCCACATCATAGACCAGAAGGGGACACAGGGGATCCCAGACACCAAGACCATCGAGAAAGCCCTGACATTGCATCAAGCCCTGAACAAACCAGCAGGGATGGATTGGTGGGGCCCAAACCCTTAGAAATCTTCAAGTAATGCCTCCACACCCATTAGAGGCTGAAGATATAGAGGACCATAAAACCGTAGATGACAATAAATCTCCAAGAAATAGATCTGAAGAGGTAGACCGAGAAGATACGACACACATAAAACCATATCTGAGAATAATAGGCCTGAAGCAGGGCCACAGATACCTGGATCTGGAGCTTAAGGCCATACCAACAGTACCACCGATTAGATCTGCACCCAGAAGAGCGTGTCTGCCAAAACGAAGTCCGGGAAAGGCCAGATCTGCTTCAGAATGTGCGTGGCCACAACCAAAGAGGATAGCACACAACAAGCTTAGATGGAGGGGGACATGGCCACAAGGGAATGACTGCAAACCCGATCCACACATTCTGAGGCACCCCGAGAGTAGACGTTGCAGTAGAGAAAACGACCAAGGGGATGGAGGCTTCAATCACGAGGGATAACGATGAGGAGACCACACTCATTGTGTAAAAATCCAAATACCTAAGAAGAAAAAATCCATGCAAAGACGCTGCAAGGAGATAGGAAAAAGATTCGTGGGTCCGCGGCTAGGAAAACCCTAGCCGCAGACCCCTTTCATTTCAATTTGCACATCCGTAATACCCACATACACCCATTATAAACTTCAGAAAGCAAACACAATCTGTAAGCAAATATAAGAGCCAACAACATGATTTTATTCAGAGTGGAGCTACAGTTCATCAATGGAGAGGTAAGCAAACATACCTGTAAGGAGAATGCCAGAAAACCAACAAGCACCACTATTCTTCTCAAGGCCGAGCAATACGGAGGCAACACCAGCCAAGGCAACCAACACAAACACAAACAAAGTGAAGGTGGCGACCTTGAGGTAGGGTTAGAGTGACGTGCATTAATTGCATGTCGTTTCTCACATTAATTTCCATGAACTAGAGATAAGTACGAGCGCACCCAATACTTCCAACACATAGTCCACTATGTTTTCCACATAAAATTCCAATCCAAAAATTGAATTTTCCTCCCTACATTAAACTCATAAATCTTAATGTCTACTCAACACTTAGCACCAAAACATGTTATGTCCCACATTCCTTGATAGTGAAGGATTTCCATCTCATAAAACTTATCCACTGTCCATAATAATAACAAGTATACCATAGGTGTGATACACCATAGCTACATGTGGTTCATGCTTGAAGTTTGAACAACAAGTCAAAATATATGTGTAGCAATAATAAATCAAGATGCTTATTAAAACAAACATTTTCCCCTTTCCTTTACCTTTTAAATTAAATTTACAATACACCCATCAATCGTCCATTTCACATGGAAAGCAGTTTCGAATCTATGGGTTTATTCCCAAACTGCAGAATCAATTTTGCAAGGTAGTCATGAGCGCAAATCAAATAAAAGCATCTTTAATAATTATTCACATAAAGGGGTCCCACCTATTTAGTATATTATTAAATATATAAGTAATAAGGCATTGCAACCCATTTGGATGCGGGGATTCCATGTTGCGCCTTTTGGGCGTCAACACAGTGCTCCTTACTTTCCATTGCACATAACACTCAATGTTCAGACCATAATAAATGAAAGGCGAATAAAGGGCTTGGAAAAAATGTTGCATTGCAAACGAATGATGCAACACACCCTCCACAAAGACACCCATATATGAGACAATATGAGCCCTTGATATGTTAAGAACCCCATGCCCAAAAGTCATACCCCCATACACCTCATGTTCACTACATGACTTAGAAAGGGTCTTCTTGGGAAACACTCCTTGACTTGGGGACTGGCCTACCCAATAGGGCACCATGACAACCCTCCCATACTTAAATTTGGCAAATTTTATAAGGTCTTTGAGCATTTTTTTAGTTTTAAAAGGGCTGATTTAATGCACATGTTTGGGTGATTCTTTTATTAAATGTGGCTTACTTGGCATGATACATGTGACTTGTGGACCCTTGGAGGGCGTACTTGTTTGTCTTTGTAGGACCTTTCCTGGTGAAAGCTATTCATGGAGGAATTAGGCCACCTAGACATCCGTAGGGGCTTGAAGCCCATTTGTTGGATGTAGCACCCCACTCATTGGAGGTTTTGGAAGATGAACATTGGACTTAGGAAGGTGACTTTATCATTTGAACAAGGCTTGGATCCATGAAGGAAGGATGACAACACCCTCCTATGCCCAAATGTCCCTCTTAGGAGGCATGACGTCACATTTTGATGGAACATTTGGCATGTTTGTCACATTTGGTGATGTTGTGGGCTTGAAGCCCCACTCTATTGCTTGATTTGCAGATGATGTGGCACTCTTACAACTTGACGTCCTAGCCTTTGGAGGCTTTTCCATCGCACATGCCACTTTGGAGAGAGGTTTTAGGGGTTGACGTCCCATCTTTTTGTTACTTTTGGTCATTTGGTAGCTCATGTGAGAAAAAAAGCAAGAAATATATTGTTAATTAAGCTTTGTAACTTACATTTTAGACCTAAAATCATGGATTTAATTGTAAAGTGGACAAACTGGGGCTTGTTTTTCATCATATAAATATGAGGCAAGTCACTTGTCACTAAATCATAACTCATCACTTGATAAATCACTCTTGGACTGAAATTTTTACCTCCGTGGGCAATTCACTATCTCTGTTCTCTTGTATAAAAATGGATGGGATACTTGTCTATTGGTGGAATAAAGAATATTGATTTCTCTTGGATGCTTCTTCTTGGCAAATCGTTGAAATATCTTTGATAAGTAAGGGTTTTGCATGCTATTTCTTGTATTAGGTAAGGAATTTCTGCAATTTTGTGTTTTTCTTTTTAATTTCAAGATCACATTATCAAACTCTAGGAGGAGTATAAGGGCATACACCCTCCATCAAGGAAATTTCTCTTATTGTCATTAAAAGGGCTAAAGGATTGCTACAAGGAGTAAGAGGGTTTACACCCTTGTAGCAAAACCTTGCTAGGGTTTATTTTCTCTAGGGAGTAAAAGGGTTTACACCCTAGAAGATTATCAAACCCTGGTTTAACTTGGTTGTGATCAAGCAAGAGATTCCATTAACCCAATAAATAAGCCACTAATTGCATTAGAGATTGAATGTTGTTGCATTGGTAAATGTAAAGTTTAAGAGATTGAATTGTTCAAGGCTGGATTTAAATTCTATATGCTATTGGCTATCTTTCCCCCCAAGGGTGTTTTGATTTGATAAGTGACTGAGCTGATGTAACAAACATTAATATACAACCATTAGGGTTGCAACAAACTCACTCTTTCATACTCTTTTTCCACTTTTCTACCGCTGAAAATTACTTGTAAGTTGTGATAGTTGTTCTATTGATAATAAGCTATTGTTTGGGTGGTTTATTTGCTAATTTCAGTGGCTAGAACTTGATGTTGTAGCAAAATTTTTCTACATCCATTGGGATTTTATAAATACTTGCTGATAACACTCATTAACAACCCTAATTTGTCATCAAAGTCTTGGTCTAAATATTGGAAGATTTTGTACTAGTTGCAAGCTTTATTTTCCAATATCATATACTTGATTTTGATGGTTTAATTTGTAGTTGTTATAACTTCCTCATTTCTGATATATATTTCCTTACTGCTGCAATTTTTGTACAACAAGATTTCTTGTTGATTCCCCACTTGTCTTGAGACTTATATCATCATATTTGGTCTTATTTTGGTTTGTCAAACAATATTTTGTAGGTACACAACCTTGGAAACCATTTACCAACTCCAAAGAATCTCTCCTCAAGCCTCAAGTTCATATTAGACCTTGACCTATAGGGGTGTTCTTATAGCTCCTCACCTCTCCCCTTGCAATCTCCCTAGGGTCACCTAAGAACCCTCCCTTGTGTTGGACTTGTCCTTCACTAAAATGAGGGGGATATCTATCGAGGTGACATTGATAGGTGTCCCCAGTTGTGTCACACATTTGTTGCTTGGGTTAGGGTTTTCCCAAACTACAATTTGTGTGATAACATATCCAATCCTATATAGATTTTCAAAAAAGACATGTGCAGGAGATGGCTATGCACAAAGAATCCCAACAATTCCATGAGGTGGAGGTGGCCGTAGACACCTTGATACTCTGCATCATGGTTGAAGTATATGTGAGTGTTCCCAAATCATTTGGTAAACTCCTGACCTCTCGATGCACGGTGAAATTATCAAGGTTCAGGAGGTTGTCCAACAATTGCAAGCACAAAACACAAAGCTTCAGGAAAAACTGAAGGGCACTCGACCACCATAGTAGGCATAGTTGCAAAAAAAGATTGCTACTATAAAAAGATATTGCACGAAGGAAAAGCACACGTGGAATGATTCTCAGGGGTAGCTGTCTATAGCTTCCAACTCTAGACCCACCTTCAAAATTCCCTCGAAATCAACACAATCGAAGAATGCATATGCACAAGTGAGGCACAGATCAATAACAAGAGGCAATCACTTCCCTCCCTCCAACCTGTAGTGCATAAGGAGGCCATGACAAAGATATTCGACCTTCATCAACAGATTGCAATTGCTCAAGTTGAGCAACATATATTATCATCGATTGTGTTGGAGGTAGAAGAGCAGGCCCAACAACACCACTACACACTTGTAGATGCACACACAAAGGAAACCTTGAATATAGAGTTGTGAGCACAAATCAAACCTACATTTGGGTTGAGCACATTGGCGGAGGTCGAAAATTTTTTCCAAGACATGAAGGAACCGTTGGAGGTTTTTTATTAGTTTGACTTAGAGTTCCAAAATTTCATCGCCAAGATGATGAAGAAGGTACCCTCTGTCACACTGCAATAAAGATCGTTGGCTTGAGGATGAGACAAATAATAGTTTTGGGGGCCTGTTGGCACCGTTAATTGTTGTCCAAACCACACACATGCACCACAAGTGTTCTAAGGTCTACACGTGCCACAATTGTTCTAAGGTCTGCGCGCAACATAAGTTTTGTATCTCACACCACCAATATTCAGTGCACATCAACTAGTTTCTGCTGCGCTTGCACCGACCATTTTGTAGCTCGCTTGCCAACTTTGGTGCCATACAAAGACTTGTAACAAAATCACACATGAATATCCAATCATGATTAGTTGTAACGATTCATAATTTTTTTTAACTGACCGATTGGTCATGCTTGAGGTTGTTAGTGAGCTGGAAGATTTGTTTTGATTTCCATGCTTCAGTAAAGATAAAAGGAATGTGTGGAGACTAGTAATAGTGGCCTTTTTGTTACTCTTTGTTGGTCTTAGTTGAGTTTTTCATTGTAATTGGATAATGGTAATTGTAATAAGAGAGAGAAATCAGATCAAGATCTAACTCTCTGGTCTCTAGTTCAAGCTTAATGAGTCTATTTGTAGGCTACGACCCTTTGTGTATCTGAATGTCTATCTGTGATTAATGAAGGAAGGCATGGGACCCAAATTGATACTTCCTATCATGTGCTATGTTATGAATGAATGCTTGATATCTGTGTTATACTGTCAGTACATGTATTAATGTTGATATGAATGAGTATAATCTAATGGGAAATTCTAGGCTAAGTGTTTCCCCTTTGTATTATTCCTTCATGGAATGCACAAACATTTGTTCATTGTGATTCTCACGGTGTCTCAAGTGAGACCTTATTTAGTCCTTGTTTATTGAATATGCCAGTGCCAATGGGGTATTTGTTGGTAAATCCTTTCGAACCCTCGGTTTGAAACCTCGAGCCAACAACACATTTGAAGGAAATGCATAAGGGTTCAGCTCACAACCTTTTTTTGTCAATGCTCTGATGGTTAAACACTATACACTCATCACAATGCCTAAAGAAAATTCCAAAAGTTGGAGATGAATTGAAAATATTTTTCATTGACAATGAATGTATGGACCTTAAAATTTACCTAGATGAGAGCCAAAAAATGTTTTCTTCTACCATAATCTAAGTTAATTTTCTTACAAGGCACAAGGATTGTTGTTCTCTATAGCTAGTAGACAACTACTATCACCGCATCATGGCTTATGGTGCATGGTTTGGAGAACTGTCAAATTTCCACAAATGTAAAAGAATGAGTAAAGTAGAATCCCAACTTTGTATTCATCGATTTTGAAATGAAACAAATAACACAACTTGGAACTGGAAACCGGTTTGAATTGGTCGACAAAATGGTTTTTGAACCAATTTACTAAAAATACATAAAATATGAGAAATTTCATAAAAACAATATATATATTCGTGTATGTCAATGTAAATACAAACCAATGGACCCAAAATATGAGAAGTTTTCTTATATAAGATTGTCTTAGGGTTTTTTTGGGGGGGGGGTTCACGTTCTTCTGTTTTTATTTTTTTGTCCTAGGTGGGCCTAAGCTAATTAAAGACATAACTAGTTGAATCAACATGTTCGATCAGTTCCGTAATAAATTGTCCGGTTGGTTATGTAACTGGTCATTGAACCAATTCAAGGGCCAGTCAGTCTGAAATTAGGGTCAAACTAGCCAAACTGGTCGATTCCAGTTCTAGTTTGGACGATTTTTGAAACATTTCTTAGAACAAAAAATGTGCTTAACATTTCCACATTAATCAACTAGATTATTTCACACTTAGGTAGGTAACTATTGAAACTTAAGTAAGATCAGAAAGATAACTAGTAAATCATTCACATTATAGATATTTAGACCAAGATTGTAGACTATATAACTCTTTGTTAACTAAAAAATTGCAAGTGTAAAATAATGTATAATACAACACAATTGCGACAAATGGCTTCCCAAGAATTGTTGTGTGTCTCTCTATATCACATTTAAGTTCACAACTCGAACAACTCATAGTCAACCTTATAGCCTAAGACTCACTATTTGTATTCAATAGTTTGGATCACAATACATTATTCAAACTCTCATGCTCTCAAACTCATTAGCCTCAAATGAGAGGCAATTTCATATATATAGATGGGTGATCAAACTTGACCATGCCCTCCATGCACTCTGCATAGAACTAGATCAATGCCCAACTCTTCGATGATGAAAGCTGATTGGGTCAAGTGTCAAATTGACCAAGTCAATCTTCGACATGGTCCAACCCATTTATGCAGTCTACACTATGTCATCAATCTCTGCCACTCCAACTCAACTCTCATGCCAGAATGTTTTTTCGCCAAAAAATTCAATGTTTTGAATGATCATCCGCGCTAATGCACTTTGCACCACTACAAAATTAACCTCATTGCACAATGATTTTCCATTAGAATTTCTAACAAACATGAACTTCTTTTGAACACTAAAGACATACATAATTATTATTTAGACTCAACACGACCTCAGGTTTTGGGAGATAACATGGATTTTTCTAACATTACTAAGGACACTTATTCGTGGGACTAATTCTTATGATTACTAAGCTTTCTTCTGTTTTATTGTTATTAGAACTTGGATCATGGGTTCATAACGGTGGAGGGTTTCTGTTTGTATTACCAAATTTGTGTTTTTTGTAATCTAATGGAATTTGTAGTTCATTGAAACAATTTGGTGTTGGTTTAGACCTTATTGTTATAAATGCTACTTGGTATAGAGAATCATGAATTACCATCATGCTCTTATGGTAAAGGCTAGCTTTTGGTAGCAGAAGTGAAGAATAGGTTTGTTCTAGGCAATGGTGGTGCAAATCTAAAAAAATTCCTAAAGGCTCTTCAGTTTCTTGGGTTTAGTATTGTATATAAGGTCATATTGTTGAACTATCAACAATTTTATATTTCTATAGTTTGTTGTGCACTTTTCCTTTCAGATATTGTTACAAGGTTTATTAGTTTAATAATATTTCATTATGCTACATGGATTTTCATATAGAATGTTTATGTTGTTTTATTTTCAAAAGGAGGTATGCTGTCTACCTTTTAGCTATTTTTCAGTTGGTTTGTTTTCTTGTCTATTATGTCATGAATGATGTTTTGTTTGGTCACATCTTGTTATTTGTCTAGATTAAGATTGGTGCTAGAGATTTTGTTTTTTGGGGGTGAAGTTTTAAGGGGTAGTAAAATCTGATTGAATTGGAATTAGGGCTTATGCATGCTAAGGTCATGCCAAAATATTAAAAAAACATACTTGGCATCTATATATTCAATTTTAATTCATGGAAGACAATTTTAATGGTTGGATAATACATGAATAAGGATTGTCAACAGTGAAAACTTTCATTACAAATAGTGTTTAGATTGTATTATAGTATGAATTTTAATGATGAGATAATACAAGATTAAGGGTTGTCATCAGTGACACATTTCATCACAAATATTGTTAAGATTGCATTATAGTATGCTATGAGATTTATTTTTGAATACAATTTTCTAGTACGAAGTATTTTTTTTGTAATTTTCTATTTGATGGCTTCAAGGAGATATTCGATTACTTTCTAGTACCATATTGCAAAAATATTTTTATAATGAAGATATCATTTTCTACACATATACTAATACATATGTCAATTTTGAATATTGAAGTGAAACCTAACAAAATGTTCTTGATGGGTTGTTCTCCGTCTTGCTTGTTTGAGCTAGAATGGGTCAGTTATCCCAACCCTTCACTATACTCAAGCCTCCACCTAAGATATAAAATAACATAAAAAAATTGTAATGTCCCTAAGGTCTTTTGGTCAATGGTAGATCAGTTAGATTACTAATTGAAGAAAATGTCAGTTTTAAACTTTAAACCTAAAATGTGAAGCATCTGACTAAAATATGAAATCTTCTAGCTGAAGATTAGATTTTGTGAAGAGATATATGGTATGTTTCTAAACTGACATAATTTTTGCCTATTTTTGTCGAGAGTTATTATTTGTGTTGGTGGATATTACAAAAGGAAAGAACTCTTGAAGTGAATCATATTGATTGGCTAAAACTTAAGGCACATCTATATAAGCGTAGGTGAAAAGGAGCTTTTAAAGTCATAGATCTATAACAACTGATTATAATGTTGCATCCTCTAACAAAGTATACACCGGGAGTATAAGTTATCAGGGTTATTATTCTTATTGATGTACCTTTGGTAGATGTTAACACCCATATGAATGTAGACATAGAATATTTATTCTTTGAAAGCTAATCTTGCACAAGTGCATGAATGAGATATTTATTGTGTGAGAGATAACATCTTGTTCGAATCAAGCCGTTGAATATATATTCTATCAAAGAATTGTGAAATAATGAACTAAATATTGGCTATGATTTGCACTCACTGACAAGCCCTAATAAAGTGTGACATTATTTTTGGATCTTACCTGATTTGCGAGTTCTGGAAACAACATTATCCATTGCAC
>ML802415.1:43126-85624 GCA_009831015.1 Picea engelmannii
AACTAGTGTTTAGAACTATAGAAAATGTTGTGATCTTTAGAATCAAAATTTGGCTCTAGGCCTCTAATGTTTAAAACATAGTTTCTTAATATCCATGCAACAACAAAAGTAGAACTTGAACTAACTAGCATATGAGCCAAATATATATAGCTAAAACCATATTCATCATAAAATCTAGAGTAAATATTATGGGCCTAGAGGTCATTTTTGGGATTCAATGTCCATGGAAATGGAATTTGAAGGAGTTCCGACCTCCATTCTTTCAGCAGTAGCATCCCAAGTTTTTTTGTTAGCATTATCTTCCTCATATAAAGTGAGAATGGAAATGATGAATGCATTATATTTCCCCCCATTTGATCCATCCTCTCCTCGATAGGATTAACCTCTTAACTTCCAATGTTGGGGATCACCATCTCCTTGACATGTTACTAAAGATCCATTATCTTAGCTTATTTGAATCCTTACCTCTTGAGTGCCCTAGGTTAGGAATGATACTTCCCAACGCCTCATCTACCATTAAATTTGGATTTTGAGCTGTCTTTTTACTAATTATTTCTTCAAGGAGCTCCACATGGTTCTTGGTACTTTCTGAGTGGTCCATTTAGTAGTCTCTTTGTATGGTGACCACCTATAGTGTCCTTGCTCTTTTCCTGGGATGAGACGAATCTGTTTTCCTTTGAGAAAAACCAACCTTCTTCTTACCTTTCTAGTACTTTAGTGGCCTACCCTTCCTCTTCCTACCATCCTCTCCTCTACTCCCTTCAATGGTTTCATAAACCATAGGGGGAGGTGTGTAATTCATGTTTTCCTCCAACATACACAACAAATTTAGAGAAGAAGGAAAGCACACTAGTTCTCTCACCCTCACCTCTCTTCTTTGCCTAATCACATTGTGCCTCCTCTATCAATCCATTTCCAACATAAACTAGATAAGGAGGAGCTTCCCCTAATGGGATCAGGCTTCATCATACCAAATCAAACCAAAGGAGGTGTCTGTCCATGTTGCACTATGATGGGAAAATCTTATCGCTTTGTTGTCGAAGAATTTCCCTCATTGTGTGTTCATGAGGAAGAGTATTATACTCATTATACTCAGTGATGGGACTATGACCATTAGTATGTGGTGTGACAACATGCAATGATCATGTGTCTATCACTTCATCTATATTTTTATATTATTTATTGTTATTGTGGTTAGATTTTATTTTTTCACTGTTACATTACAAACCTTTGCTTTTCTTTCAATCTATTTTATTAGCATTATTCTCCATTATACATCTCATCCATATTGGGTTGTAAAGTATTGCACCTCACTTATCTTGGTGTAGTAATATTATTTTTAATTGATGTTGGATATGCAACCAATCAAATCCGGTTGAATTTAGAGTCCAATGTTGTATGTTTGTCAAGGTTTGAACTTGGATCATTAATGTAGCGACTCTCCATATTGGGAGATTTTATAGTCCTAAAACCAATTCCAATATATTACAGGTAAGCATTTTGACTCTTATTATTGTCACACATATGCATAAGCCCACACAAAGCAGGGAGAGAAAGGTTGATCAAATGTTACATTAGTATGAGAGGCACTACCTCTTTAGGTACCCCCATTGTCATAAGATCATGACATATCGACACATTTATGTTGTTGTAGACCAAGCCTACTAATTAATGTGGGATAAGATGAGAATATATTTTATCCTTGTAGAAGCAATTCCAAGATACAATAGATGGGAAAAAGGTGTGTCCCATTGTTATAATTCAAACACACTCGAGGCACATAAAGGAGGGAGGAGAAGGACTAGAAAGCAATTATATCAATATCATAGCCAATAAACCATTATGTTTAGGATGGTCACTACTTTTGTGTAAAGGTTTATTGCGATACCATCCTTTAAATTTATGTTCCTTAAAACATGATACTATGTACAGGGAAAAAACTAAGGTGTGGATAGAGTATATATAGGGTATCATATTCTCATAATAGTGACGAGTAGATTCCAATTGAAAATTGGAAGGACTATAGTTCACATTGACGTGTTTGGATGTCAAAATACTAATAGTTAGTTGAATGGAGCATTTCACTTATGGGAATCTCATCTCCAACATTTAGTTAGAAGAAGGTAGTGGGTGCACTAAGAATCAAATTTGAATTAATTGTGATGAACCTTTATTAATCTATTGCTATATCACAACCTAAGCAACATTGTGTGAGTGAGTTTTACTAGGGAAATACTAAGAATAATGATACATGTGTGAGTGTCTATGTGTTTCAATGGATGTCACTATGTAAGAATGGAAGGATGTCACTAATCTTGTTGTTTTCAAGATCGTTTCAGTTACACCACATAAAAGACACCTAATTTACAAATGCTAGTACAAGCGGGTAATTTTACTGGTCTCGATTGTTTTGTGCGATAAAAGGAAAGACATATATAGATATAAATATACTTAGATGTTTAAATAAAAAGTTCATCCTGAGAAAATAACGTAATTCTTATTTTCCAAATCTAGAATTGAAGCACACATACATATACATACATAGTTATTTGATTCCCATAAGAAAAGGGCACAAATATATCCATAAATCGTCCGAAGAGAAATATTTATTTCATAAGTTACGTTATTTTTAAACATTTTGATTAGTTTCTTTTAGTAGTTTAGCAACAACTTTAGATTTGTAATAGATAAATTTTTACCCTTCTGCCTAGTCATAATAGAGGACAATAAAAGTAGATGTTGCTTTCATGATTTAAGAAGCCCACACTTAGCAGACAAAGAAGGGATCTAATGTGGATACAACTCAACATGGATGGTTGCCCAGATAGTTTGAGAGTTTGTGAATCTTGGGAATTATACCCTTACAAGGTTCATGAGACAACTTGATGGGGCACTATGGATGTAGCTCAACATGGATGGTTGCCCGATAATTTGGGAGATTCATAATTCATGAGTTCAGGGAGGTGGAACCTGAGAACTTGAGAATTTGGATCAGGAGCTACACCTTTACGAGGGTTACAAGACATCTTGATGGAGCCCTACTTAGTCCAATCATTATTTAGAAAATAGAAGCATTTGAAGAATAATTTAGTTGATGTTTTATTAATTGTACCGTAAGACTTAAGAGGGGGTGTTGGAATATAAGGCTTACTTGATGTAATAAAGTCATGTTCATATAAGTGACTAATAAAATAATAGCTAAATAATGAAGTTACATTGCAACAATAAAATAACTACTTAGTCATTGACATGAAAAGGGGATCAACCCCATTGTATTAAATGACTTCATTGTAATAAAAGCATACCATTTAGATGATTCCAGAGTCTGTTTCTACATGTTTGAATATTTTTTTATGTGAGCCCATATCTCTGATCTAGTATGTTTAGAAAAATGACAAGTTTCACTAGGAATCCCTAGGAATATGTCCAAATGATTTTTTTGGCCTTTTCGTGTCTACGCATAGACCTTCCTAACCAAATTCGTTCATGTAGAGGGATGCTACAAGAAAGTACTATCTCTTCCTCAAAAACTACTTTTTGTCAAATTTTCAGAATTCGATGTCGAATATGCAAATGGGAGCTCAAAAACATTTTTGTAGATATCGTCTCTATGGACCTCCACTTGAAATCTCAACTCCATCTAAGTTTTCATGTTCAAGTTATGTTGAAAAATAAGATTTTGGTTCCAATTTGTTTTGGCAACAATAGATTGTCCCCACACGCCAAGCATTCATTCACCGACGGGGTTTGAAGGCTATTTTAATGCGAAGGCATTGACCTATTTTCAACATTAGTGCATTTTCAAATCCATCAATCCCATTCTAAATGTGTTCATCCGTTCATAGGTCCATTCTTTAACTTCAGGGTAATTTCGAACAACCTTGTCTCCATTCATTGATGCATTGTTATTCAAAGATTGCCATCGAGGAAATTGAAACTAAGGCCACCGACCTTCTTCAAAATATTTCCCATCAAGCCTCTTCGAGGCAATGCTCATCAAGCTAAGTTTGAAACTTTGACCATCAACCATTTTTGAAGTATTAGAGCAATTCAAGGATTGTAATATTCAAATTGTTGGCCCTCTCTTTAACTCATTGATGAACCTCTTTTCAAACTCTAGAGCATCAACCACTTTTTAAACTTCAAAGCATTTCCATGCATATGTCCCTTTGGAAACTTTTCCTTCTATTTTGAATATCGACCCCTTTTAGACTTCAGACGACTTTCGAACATTGGAGCCAACTCAAACTTGGGCCATTCTTTAACTTTGAGCCACTTTGAAACTTCAGGGACTTATCCAATTTCATCCCATTGTTGAGCTTCAAGGCACTTTGAAACTTCAAACACTTCTCTAACTTTGGCCCATTATTGAACTTCGTGGCATTTTGGAGTATCGACCTATTTTTGAACTTCATAGCCTATTTCAAAGTTTTTTGTAGCTTCCAGAGGCATTCCCACTAGAGGCCAAAGTTTCAAGCATGTGGGAATATTCGTTGGCACCAGATTAGCCTTTCGTTTCAGTGAAATCTCCCTTAAAATGAGGCTAGGGCATCAAGGACAAGTTGATGGCTTGTTTAGGGGTTTCACACCCCCAAAGAAGAACAAAATATTCTAACAAATTGTTGAGTTTAGGAAGGGCTCCTAAATTCTCTCATTGGAATCCTATAAAAAGGAGAGGAGGAGATTGTGACATTATGGAGTTAGCATAAGTGAGTAGACACTTGTGCTAGGATGATGGAGATTTCAGCTAGGGAATTTCTGTACCTAGGCAATCTGGCTTAGGGTTTTCTAGTCTTTCTATATTTGTTCTTAGTAGGGAAAGAAGCCACATGTGTGGAGGAGAAGGTTGTGGCCGAAGAAGAGAGAGGTCACACGTGTGGAGGAGAGGAGCATTTGAAGAAAACAAGCCACACATGTGGCAGGGACCACATGTGCAGACTGTATAGGTCCGTACAAAAAAAAAAGAGGTCACACGTGTGAATATAATCAGGCCGCATGTGTGAGACAAGTTGGTCGAATGTGTGGGGGAATTCTGGGAAGGTTTTTGGTTGGAATTGTGAAGGAATTTTGGTAGCTAGTCTGTGCATGTGACCTGTGGCAAGTTTGCTGGTTGGAAATTCTTCTGGATATTTTGCTAAGTTGGTTTCTAAATTTTTGAATTTGTGAGGACAAATTTTGTCCTCTGTTTTGGTGATTTTTCTGGTTGTAAAGAAGGCTTCTTTTTCCTTCAGAAAATTTCTGAAATTGACTTTTACTGAACATAAAATTTGTGTCTCAAATGTGTAAATTATTATCTTAGATCTTGATATTTCTGTTGTTGTAAAATTTTTGTCATAATTTCAGTGTAAAGTTGTTCAATGATAACAACTAGGGTTTATTGTTAGATCAATAGGAAGCAATTTCCATATTTGAAATTAGTCACATAAAGTTGCATGTGAAAATTGACACGGTATCAGAGCTGAAGGTTTGAAGGAAGAGAGGGAGTCATCTTTTGAGACACAATTGAGTAGATTTTTTGTTCTAGGCAGGTCACCATGGAGACTTGGTTGGTGGATAGTGGAGCTTCTCGTCATGTGACAACATTACATAAATCAATCACTAATTTGACAAAGGAGAACTCTCAATTGCAAGTGGAACTTGGTGATTGTTAGAACATAAATCAAAATTTAAATGGTGAATTCTTTCTTAAATCTTTTAAATAACATAGATATTTTATGTGTTTTTGCTTTAGAACTATTATTTTATAAACTAATAAAATTCGTTGTTGTGTTTTGACAGGGCAGATCAATCCTAAACCATAAATCCTGATGCATATCAACATCAACGATTCATGGGATTTTGGGAATACAAAGTTGTGTAATGTTTAAATGATTCAATGTTCCCGTTTGTGGTTCCACTTCGGGACTTCATGCTTCGGGATTTCGAACTTAACGCTTATTGAACCTTTTTATCTCGAAGTCATGAAGCTCCGTAGCCCCAAAGTTTTGAAAGTCACATTTATAAATACTTAGATGACGTGTTCTATGCCACATGACATTCTTACGATGTGGATAAATGTGGCATTTATTTCTGGTATTTTTGAACACGTAATTTGCACATTTCAGGATGACATGTGTCACCCATGTTCTTATGAGACGTCATCATATGTGATGTCATCCTCCCACGTTACTCTGGGAAATCATTCTCTAGGATATCACATCAGTAATAGATCCCATAAGTCCCGAAGCCTCGAATTCCCGAAGTTTCAAAGTGTTGGAGATTAAAGATTAAGTAATCATTAGTTTAATAAAGCTTAATTAAAGATAATTAATCACTTCGCGACTTTGACCCTCAAGATATGATTGACATTCTCTATTCAAAAGTCCCGAATTCTCGAATTCCCGAAGTGTCAGAGTACTTATTCTCACTAATCAGGATTGTTAATGATAATTAAAAAGGATTAAGGTAAGATATTCAAAGAAAATTTTGCCACCATCAGGTAATAAATTCACTAGCTTGCTAGCATTATGACCCTGTCGTTCGAATGTGAGGTATTAATTGTAGAATTGATTGTGTGTTTAAATTGTGATTTCATAAATATTTGAACTCTAGTCCATCTTTGTATTCACGTTCATAAGAGTTATTTTTTCGACAGGGGAAAATATTGTTAATGAGAAGTCATTGCACCTCACAGAGGATAAAAAAATCCAATCCAAGACCTGTCCACAGAGGAGCCAAACCCAAATTATGATATTTATTCAGACACTACGAATCATTTAACAAGCAACATTAAATCCATGGTGCAAGTTTATGAAATTCTCGAGGAAGAGCAATCCATTGTTTTTGATGATGTAAGCGAGGGGAAAGATGTTTTAAATGAAAATGATCTCAAGGACGTCACCAAGTAAAAATTACATAAGGTTGCAACACAACCAGAGCTATTTCCCTACACAAACATGATACACTGGGTTCTGGAGCATGTGGATATACCAACCAGGACCTCTGCAGCCATCAAAGAACTATCGTCGACTCTTTTCCACCTGAAGATATCCAAGTAATGTATAAATTGACCAATACTCCCAAATATGTATACAATGTAAAATTTGTGAAAACGTTTCAGAAAGAAGAATGTGTAGATTATGATAGAAGCATTCATGATATAATTAAAACCTAGTGGGGAAATGAAAATAAATTCAAAGTAGACAGTCATGGTATATATTCCACATCTTCTTGTGATGCACACATTATGTACATAGCTATGATGCTCTGTAGATTGTATGGAAAGAAAAACCCTTCACATTTCAATGTTGATTGGGTTACTATTATTAATGAAGTTGTAGAGGGTTTCACTTTTAATTGGGGAAAGTTGTTGTCTGACAACTTGGTCGAACAAATAGGGATTTATACAAGTTAGAAGTCTAAAGGTGAACCAACTCCTTTTTATATGTCGACGTATATTATGGATTCTATATGTTACAAAACCTCTTTCCCATTGATCAATTGGAGTTGGACTCCAAAAACTCCTGAGCCAATACATATCAATGGGAGGAAAATGCCAAATATCATTTTTATGAAATTTTCCATAATGTTACCCAATTCATAAATTTCTATATGGTAACCCTCCTCCCAAGATTTCTGAGCAGATTATGGGAAATTTAGGTGCATTTTTAGATTGGTACATCGAGGAGAGTTTTTCCTATATCAAAATTTATGGCTGTTTTGCATCTCCTCATGCTTTACCAAAATTTCTGCCAGATAGACTGATTTGCAAGGAAGTGGCATACCAAACAGTTTCTGCAGGCGTACCTAAAGAATTAAAGGCAACACAGAAAAGGGTATGGCCAACTTATCCCATGCAGGTTGGTGAATATTCCTTGTTAGATTTTGGACATGCTAAGGTTGAAGCTTCAACTTTAGAAGATATTGTATTGTCTTCCGTTGAATTCAAAAGGCATGATCCACACAAAGTGGTTGAAACTCATTTGGCTCAATTCAACATGAAAAAGTAATTTCACGAAGATTCACAATTTGATGATATTTTCAGAGGAGAAAAATCATATGATGAAGTTTTATCCAGAATCCAAACTCTCTCCAATAAGGAATGATAAGATTTTCTCAATTTTTAAAAGCACAGAAGAAGTTTTCTTCCAAATATTTTACAAGAAGAGAAAAGTTTTACTCATAATGTTAATCCAGTTTCAGATGTGCCACCATCTTCTAATCCTAAGCAACATGATCTAACTGAGGTCAAAACCAGAGAAGTTGATAAAACAATAGATGCATCATCAAAATATATAATGGAGAAAAAACAAAATATGCCAGGTAAGACTCTCCAAGAAACATGGGCAATGTTTGAAGCATTCATGAAGCATGGGCAATGTTTGAAGCATTCATGAAGCATGGGCATGTTTTTCCTCAAATTGTTTCAAACACTGAGACTTCCTTAAAGATATTTCTACTCGAGGGAATTTTATTGCACTTACATCTCCTATTCCATCCTTAACTCTTCTTGCATCAATCTTTGAAATACATGGTTCAGAGGTAGTAAATGTTGAATATATGACACCTATTGAGTAAGAAGAAATGACTTCATCAGATTTCTTTTCAACAAGAAAAGGAAGGCTTTTGTCCAGAGAGAGATTCAGAAGAAAGGAGGTGTAATAAAAAAAAGGGAAAAAATGATATTTGATGGTCACGGACAGAGTGACCTTGAATTTGCAAGATAGGTAGTAGATTCTCTGGGAGCCTTTACAACGAAAAATTTATGGTCAGTAGACAATTTAAGAGAAAAGATTGAGCAGTTGCAACATGATTTGAAACAAACAAAGGCAATTGTTAAATAACGAGTTAGTTATGAATTAGATTAGGTCCAACAAAGTTATGGACAATAAATTAAACAATTAGAAGAGAAATCGAGAACAAGTATCCAAGATCAACAAATGTTGATGAATACTCTTTCCTAGAAAGATGCATTGATACTCCATTTAAAATCACAAGTCAAAAAAGTTGAAAATAAAAGTGTTGATATTTCTTCTTTTAAGAAACATGCCCTTGAAGTTAACGATGGATTGTAGTCAGCTCAAGACAACTTCTATGAAAGCTTGGAGATTATTCAAAAACAATATCTTATCATCAATGATTCATTACAAATCATTGTTGATAAAGAGAAAGAGTTAGTCAATACAACATCCAAGTTTGAAGAGTTAATGATGTGGAATCAAAGTTTAAATGTACCAGGAATTGCTCAGTTTTCAGAGCTCGAATAGTTAAAGGGTGAAGTGGCAATAAAGATTTGGGAAAATAATCTTGAAGAGAGTAAAAGATTGGCTAAAGAAGCCAAAGTAGCTTGTTTAAATACTCTATTAGCTGTGGATGTGGAAATGGATGATATTGACCTTGGTGATGTTCATTCAATTATTGGGACTCTCAATGTCAATGAAAAAACAAAAAAAATTGAAGGAAAACTGGGAAAAGGATCAACAGATGAATCAAGTCAATTTGCATATTTCAAACCATTTCCTAGTTAAACAAAGTTTATAGTGTCAAAGCACCCAACAAGCTGCGGTCAAAGTACAAAAGAATTTACCATTGGTTTCTAGAAAGACTTTTAACTTTAAGTTAAATGTTAACACAGAGCCCCCTAAGTTCGTAGTTGCATTATTGAATGTGCATACTCAATACAAAGATCAACATAAAACAGTGGCATCTACGTGCAAATAAAGAAAGGATAAGCCTTGAAGTAGCCAACAAGGATGATGTTTCCAGAAGCATGTCAGATGTTCAAATATTGTATTTTGTAATATTCAGTTTAATGTTAATTAAGCATTTAAAGGATTTTATTCTATTTTAAGTTCTATGAACGTGGAGTCAAACTGATTTTGGTTATGAAGGAATTTAAAAAATATATACTTTTAAGATATGAAAAGGGTTTTTTCTCACATGATGTAAAGAAATACCTTTTAATAAAAATTGCTATAGAAATACAAAGATTCTACTTCTCATTTCCTTGAGTAATGTGTTGTCTATGTGTTACTACTTTCATTATCATTATTCATTCTATGGTGTTTAAGAAATGAACGATTGCAAATTAGAAATACATCTACGCCAATTTACTTATTAGAGATCTATTCAGGTATAGATTTTCCTCTATTTTGCTGTGAGTAGAACACGACCTCTATTTGTGTATTTGCTCTTATTTTATTCCATATTGTAGACACACATTCCATATTTTTTCTATT
Organism: Picea engelmannii; assembly: GCA_009831015.1. Taxonomy (NCBI): domain Eukaryota; kingdom Viridiplantae; phylum Streptophyta; class Pinopsida; order Pinales; family Pinaceae; genus Picea; species Picea engelmannii. Next base: position 53,344 of record ML802415.1, read on the forward strand.
GAAAATAAAGGAAGATTTATCTGAACTGGATACCTTGCTTTGTTTTTCAATTTTGTTTACTCTTATCCTTCTTTTCATCTCTTGATTATCGATCAACACTCAAGGAAAGAGATACTGCCTCTATGTTTCCAAATGATCAAAGTATTGAAGTTTCATTCTAAACTGAAGGAAGAAAGGCACTTAAAAATCAAATATCATTATCTTGGATGCATGACATTGTTCTTTGAGCCTGGAACAAATCTTAAGAACAACATCTTTTTTTGGCGTCGTTGCCAGGGAATGAAGAAATGAAGTTATTTTTCCCTGGGAGTACGACAAATATGAGTTTTGATTCTTGAAGGTGAGCAAGAATCAAACATATGTTTAGGCTCGTTTGATTGTTACATGGCGAATCCACTACTATAATGATGGCATCCGGAAAAAGGAATACCAGACTGAATCCATATAAGAAGCAAATCACACCTGACTCAGATCCTAAAAAAAATGCTCAAACCTAATGGTTATCTAAAATAGACTTCTGCGTCAACAGGTAAGGTTTTTCAACCCAAAGTTGCACAATTTAAGGTTAAAATCTTCGTAGAAGAAATAAATGTAGTTGATTTAAAACAAACACCTTAAATTAAATTTTCTTCCACCGAGACTTCAACTAGTGCTTCAGAAGTTAAGTGAGAAAATCTAGAGATTGAGATACCCGAGGTAAAATTATACGATTTAAAAGGTTCCAATTTTCAAAATAAATTTTTTTCTTCCACTGGAGTTTATGATTTTGAGATTAAGGAAGAATACTTAGTGCCTAACATTGTTTACCCTCGACCTATCCTCAGTCCTTATAAAGTAAGGGTTTCTGTCCTAGAAAACCAAGAAGATTATCCTTTATCTTTGGGTTCCTCTCATATTATTTCTCCCATCTACTTCCGAGATAGATCTGAAGGACCAAATAATCGCTCTCAACTTTCTTCTGAAATTTATTATTCATCTATATCAAGAGATCCATCACCTTTTGATTATCTTGCAGGCCTCCATTATGATCTCCCAGAATCGATTAAAGACTTAGTACAACAATCATTTGAAATATTTGACAACCTTCATTACATTCCTCAAATCCTATCTCGAAAACCCACAATTGTCGGTGCATGAGGTGGAGGGCATGGAGCTAGTGGATAAGTAAATCCACCACCAACTCCTTCGATAATTTTTTCCAAAGTAGCTGCTTGATACGCTCCTTTAGCCTGTCTTACAAATTTACATGATTTTCTTGACAATTATAAGAAGAGTGTTGGACAATTGGCTTAGGTTGATGGACAAATGGTTTGGATAGTTCGTTGTCATTGATGTCAACCCTTGGAGAATGGTATTGTATATTGATGTCAACCCTTGGAGAAGTCCAATAGTGAATTCCGATAACATAAAGGTATGGGTAAGGGACCATAGATTGTTTGAGTTTTAAAGGCATGAAGATCAATGAATATGTAGGTAAGACTATTCTAGATGGATGGTACATGGCATGCCATTTTCGGTGATACGTGGAATGTCAGATAACTCCTCAAAATTATAGAGTTATGGCCTTATGAAGTTGAAGAACCCTCACGAGTTATATAGAAGCCCCTAGAAGGTAAAAGAAGTCAAATTATTCTAGAAATCCCTAGAATAAGTTGACTAGTCAAAGTGGGTGAAACTAGGAGTTAATCATGGGTTAAGTTGTTGCAATAAAAAAAAATTAAAAATAATTTAGTTGAAACTAGAAATGGAGAGTTTACTATTTGTGGATAAAGTGGTTGTAAGTAGACAAGTGGTTAGAAGTGGGTTATCCCTAAAAGAAGGAAGTTGGGTAAAGTTAGTTAGAACGTAACCCCTTGAGGAAACTACTTGGATAGTATAAATAAGAGAGCAAGGGTCTTCTATTTGCACCTAATGAGCACATTGAATATCTATTATTTGTGATAAGTTTATTGCAAGTATTCACTGATACATTTGAAGTTACGCAAGTTTGAGGTAGCAAAGGAGGGTTAACGACGAAAGTTTTGGAATTGCAGAATTACTGAAAAAAAACCCTAGTTTTTGAGGTGTATGCAGGCTGCAATGGAGGAAGGCACGTACATACACTGGATGAAGGATAAAAATGCGCATACATATGCAGTATGAAGAAGAAGAGGTCACATACAGTTGGTAAAATCCATGAAATCTTGAGGATATGAAGATGCCAGGTCTCTAGAGTCTGAAAGCAAGTTCCAAGAAGGTCTACAGTGATAAGGTACAACAAATCTATCTACATGTTCAAAAGGTATGTATTATTCTTATGTGTAGTTGGATATTGTTGTCTACATGAGATATGGTTATGGGGTTTGAGGATTCTCCCTAGAGAGGATATTGGTTGTATGACACTTACTGTATAATCGATATCTACATAAATACAATACTGGTATATCTGATATTTATCATTGGTACATCTTGTTAGTGTTGAGGCATATCTTGTGTTTCTTGGTACATGGTTGAGGGATTTTTGTTGTGAAGTGGTTGTGAAGTTGTTTGTGTAGTGTGAGGCTGAATATCAATGAGGGTTTGATGTCTAGTCCATGTGAGGGTTATTACACTTGGTCATAATTTTATACACATGTATGGCACATGACTAGAGAGACATAGATGCACTTGGTTAAGGGATATGTATGATGATGTATGCTTAGGGCACAACTACAGATTGGGCACCGTGACATGTTACAGGTTGATGTGATAGAGGCAACAAAGAGTCTGAGTTTTAGAAAGGTGAAAACCCTAGATTTCTGAAGGTGTATGCAGGCTGCAGTATAGACAGGTCGCGTACATACACGTGCTGCAACATATACAGGTCACGTACATGTTGGTTTTGGTTGGTACATGCTGATTACTAGTACAGGTTGGTCACATATTGTTGGTACATGTTGGTTACAGGTTGTTGGCATAGATTTGTATAGGTTTATAGTGGTATATCTCATAATGACAGTGTGGCAGTAGTTTCATCATCTATTTGGCACTTATATTTGAGGGCGGTAGGACGGGCAAGGAAAGGGGGTTGTAGCCTCCTTTCAATTGGTGCTAGAGAATCAAGGAGTTGGAGCTTCCTTCAGGTTGAAGCCTGAGAACTAGGTGGTTGTACCCACCTTCCAGTTGTAGTCGAAGAACATAGGGGGTTGTAGCCTCCTTCTGGTTGTAGCCAGAGAATTAGGGAGTTGGAGCTTCCCTCAGGTTGTAGCCTGAGAAACTAGGGGGTTGGAGCCTCCTTCTAGTTGGAGCTGGAGAATTGGAAGTTGGTGTTTCCTTGAATGTAATTCTTAAAGACATATAAGAAAATAATTTTGTGGTTTTCTCCTGGATTGGGTTTCCACATAAAATACTGGTGTACTGTGCATTGTGTGGATGTGTTTATTATGCTCTGATGGATGTTAATGTTATATGATGCAATAACATATTAATTATGAACTGATGAAAATTGTTGAATAAGTTAAAGGAATATAAATTGTGGTTAAAGGATTAATAAGTGGTATAAATTTCTCATTACTGATTTACCCCCCCATCTCAGTAATCCAACAATTTGGATCAGAGCAGGTCATTCAAGAAACAATTTAACCATTGGAAGGAGATCATGGATCATGTTAGAATTGGGATACCACAATTTAATGGTGAGAAATATGCATTATGGAATAAAAAAATACAAACATACATACATGCATAGTGATTCAATGTTTGGAAATCAATGGTGGATGGATACAAAGCACCAACTACTCCCCCAACAACCAAGGATGGAAAGAAACTCGCAGAAAATATTTCAAGAGCCAAGAATGCTATTCAAAATGGTGTAGATGAATCAATATTTACTAAAATCATGCACTGTGAATTCACCAAGGAGATGTGGTACAAACTAAATACTATCTATCAAGGAGATGGAAAAGTTAAGGAAGCCAAAATTAAAATTTTCAGAGCAAAGTTCGAATAGTTAAAGATGAATGAAGATGAAAACATAGCAGACTACTTTCTATGCATCGATGAGGTAGTAAACGACATCAAAGGCTTGGGAGATGGGATAAATGAACGAGTTGTTGTTAAAAGGGAATTAAGATCTCTGCCAATGAGATTTGACTCAAAGATCTCAGCCCTAGAAGAAATAGTGGATCTAGATACAATGACCATGGGCGAACTACATGGGACAATCACAACTTATGATATGAGGACAAAAAAAGACAATCCGGTTACAAAGGAATATGCATTGAAATCATCTAAGAAGACAAAGAAAAGTAACAAGCAACAATCAAAGTTAGTTCACAAGCAAAAGCCAAAGTCAGAATGTAGTTGCAGCGATGATTTAGAAGAAGATGAAGAAATGACAATCTTCGTAAGAAAGTTGCAAAAGGGAACATGTAAATATAAAGGTAAGATTCCGTTGAAATGCTTTAATTGAGGTAAAATTGGTCATTTTGAAAATAAGTGTCCTTATGCCAGAAGTTCAGATAGTGATGAAGAGGAAGAGACCAATAAAGAAAAGATATATCAAAAGGGAAACTGGAAAAACAAAAAGAAAGTCTTCAAGAAAAATCTATACTCAAGAAAAGACAGTTCCTCATTTGGTGAAGATGATGAAGCTGACAATGATTCATAAAAGGTACTATTTATGGCTAAGGAAAATCAAATAAGAAAATCTGATAGTTCATAAGAAGAAGGCGAAGTCGATCTTAGAGCATAACTAATTAGTTCCTTAGAATAACTAAGGAAAGAAAGAAAGAAAAACAAGTTACTCAAGAAATAACTAAATATAACTCAGAATATAAACTCAGAGGAAGTCAACCAGATAATTACAAAGTTGAAATTCCAGGTGGAAGAGGACATAAGGATTGAAGAAATACTCAGAAGTCAGCTAGCAGAGAAGGAGAAGATGATTGAAAGGTTGGAAGTAGAAGCAATCACTCTAAGAAAATATCTTCATAAGAAGGACATGCAACAAGATAACACCTAGACATTATGATACAACAAAATGTGGACTGAGAAAGGTTCAATCTCCATGACAAAAGAAACAAAACAAAAGAGTTATGCATAAGTTCTCAAAGGAAGGAATCATGGTCAACAGGAATAAAAAAGAAATGAATACAAAAGACCCTCTACATTCAAGCAGTAAGGAAGCTTCAATCATTGTGAAAGAAACAACCAAAGAGAATATCTTGATAAGCCAAGGCATAATTACAGAAGGACTACACCACAAGAAAAATCATTCACTCCCAGGTATGTAAATTTATTTTATAGTCATTGTTTTTATTATACTAACTTTGGACATAAGGTTGCGTATTGCAGGGCTTATGAAACAAATCATCAGGGAAGAAATGCTTATGTGGCCCCAAAAAATATTGAATGTTACAAATGCCACAACTATGGACAAACAACTTGAAATTGCAGAAGCGTGATAAGGCCTCCCAAGAAAGAAAATGTTGATGTGGGACACAAGAAGGTTTGGAGAAGAAGTGAAAAACAAGAGGAGTAGGTAAATGAAGAACATGTCCAAGGAATCGTACTTTCAAGATTTGTAGTAGCATAAGATCATGATGAATTTACAGGCAAACAAGAAGGTATCCGAACTCAAGTTGAAGATGAAGAAGATGTCAAAACTCAGGATGATGACCTAATTCAGGAAGAGGATGAAAAGGAAGATGTATATACCGACGAAGAGGAAGATGACTCCACATCGGAGTGTGTATTGTTCTAAGCCATCCGACTTGGAGACTTCAAGGCAATATGAATACTAGACAGGGGGAGTTAGTGCAATAGATGCTACAAATTAGAGAACCATCTTTCAAGTAGCTTGCAGAGTTCAAGTATATAGTTTCAAAGCAGTCAGTTAACATAAGTACAATATGATAAATTGATCGATTGCAACAATGAATATTTCATGATAGTACCGTGATAGATGGGTCAACATTGTGGACAATTATATAGCATGAGTTCATGAAAGATTGGTTCAGAGAATAACTTAGAGCATGGGTTCAGAGAAGCGGTTCAGATAATGTTCGATGATTACTTTAATACTTAAACAATTTGAATGCTTTATTTTGAATGATTTTCATATGTGTAAGTTGATTACACAAGGAAACACCAATAGACAATAACTCTAATAGGTTTAGGTACAGGTTTATGCATGGATAGGTCCAATGATCGTCATAGGAATAACAAGTCATGGTATTCTTGATGAAATATTGTTGAGCAGTTGATTAGTGTTCTGGTAGAGTAGCAACATCCACAGAAGAAGCAAATTGCAGTGATAACATATTGTTCACAGTATTTACATGACATTTTTCAGAGAATATAGATGGAGACATACCCACAAGGGGAGTTATTTTCTTAACCATGATTGGTTAGAGCAAGTATAGTGTCAGATCGACAGGGGGAGTAAATCCTTTGTCAAAGGGATAGAGAAAGTAATCATAGGTACGAAGATGGGGGGAGAAACCCCAAAGGGAGATACCCTTTGGCATTTATGTCAAAGGGGGAGAGATAGAAACATTAATGAGGAGAGATGACAATGTTTCGATGACCAAGTGTTGCCATCAATGTTGGTGTTGCGATCAATGCCAAAGGGGGCGATGGTTGGATAGTTGGCTTAGGTTGATGGACAATTGGTTTGGATAGTTGGTTGTCATTGATGTAAACCCTTAGAGAGTGATATTGTAGATTGATTTCAACCCTTAGAGATTGATTTCAACCCTTGGAGAAGTCCGGTAGTGAATTCTGGTAGCACAAAGGTATGGGTAAGGGACCCAAGTTTTTTGAGGTTTAAAGACATGAATATCAGTGAATATGTAGGTAAGACTATTCTAGATGGATAGTACATGGCATGCCATTTTTGGTGATATGTGGAGTGTCACATAACTCTTCACGGTTAGAGAGTTATGGCCTTTTCAAGTTAGAGAATCCTCATGAGTTATCTACAAGCCCCTAGAAGGTCAAATAAGTCAAATTATTCTAGAAACTCCTAGAAGAAGTTGACTAGTCAAAGTGGGTGAAACTAGGAGTTAATCATGGGTTAAGTTGTTGCAATAAGAAAATAATTAAAAATAATTTAGTTTCAACTAGAAGTGGAGAGTTTACTATTTTTGGATAAAGTGGTTCTAAGTGGACACGTGGTTAGAAGTGTGTTAGCCCTAAAAGAAGGAAGTTGGGTAAAGTTAGTTAGAAGGTAACCCCTTAAGGAGGCTACTTGGAGAGTATAAATAAGAGAGCAAGGGTATCCTATTTTCACCTAATGAGAACATTGGATATCTATTATTTGTGATAATTTTATTGCAGGTACTCATTGATACATCTCAAGTTACACAAGTCTGAGGTAGCAAAGAAGGGTTGACGATGAAAGTTTCAGAATTGTAGAATTACTGAAAAAACCCTAGTTTTTTAGGTGTACGCGGGATGTAGTGGAGGAAAGCACACACATACGTGGGCTGAAGGAGAACAAGGTGCGTACATACGCAGGCTGAAGAAGAAGAGGTCACATATAGTTGGGAAAATCCATGAAAGCTTGAGGAGATGAAGATGCCAGGTCTCTAGAGTCTGAAAGCAAGCTCCAGGAAGGTCTACAGTGATACGTTATAAAAAATATATCTATAGGTTCAAAAGGCATGTCTTATTCTTATGTGTAGTTGGATATTGTTGTCTACATGAGATATGGTTATGGGGTATGAGGATTTTCCCTAGAGAGGCTATTGGTTGTATGACACTTACTGTATAAGCCGGATCTACATAAATACAGTGCTAGTATATTTGATATTTATCATTGGTACATCTTGTTAGTGTTGAGGCATATCTTGTATTTCTTGGTACATGGTTGAGGGATTTTGGTTGTGAAGTTGTTGTGAAGTTGTTTGTGTAGTGTGAAGTTGCATATCAATGGGGGTTTGATGTCTAGTCCATGTGAGGGTTATTACACTTGATCATAATTGTATACACATGTATGGCACATGACTAGAGAGACATAGATGCACCTGGTTAAGGGATATGTATGATGATGTATGATTAGGGCACAACTACAAATTGGAAATAATGACAGGTTACATGTTGATGTGATAGAGGCAACAAAGATTCTAAGTTTTAGAAAGGTGAAAAACCTATCTTTTTGAAGCTATATGCAGGCTGCAGTATAGGCATGCCACGTACATATGTGAGCTGCAATATATACAGGTCATGTACCTGTTGGTTTTGGTTGGTACAGGCTGATTACTGGTACAAGTTGGTCACAGGTTGGTTACAGGTTGTTGGCATAGATTGGTACAGGTTTATAGTGGTATATCTCACAGTGACAGTGTGGCAGTGGTTTCATCTTCTATTTGACACTTATATTTGAGGGCGGTAGGACAGGGCAAGGAAAGGGGGCTGTAGCCTCCTTTTGGTTGGTGCCAAAGAATCAGGTAGTTGGAGCTTCCTTCATGTTGGATCCTGAGAACTAGGTGGTTGTACCCACCTTCCGATTGTAGCCAAAGAACATAGGGGGTTGTAGCCAAAGAATTGGGAAGTTGGAGCTTCCCTTAGGTTGTAGTCTGAGAAACTAGGGGGTTGGAGCCTCCTTCCAGTTGGAGCTGGAGAATTGGAATTTGGTGCTTCCTTGAATGTAATTCGTAAATACATATAAGAAATGCATTCCATGGTTTTATCCCACATTGGGTTTCCACCTAAAATACTGGTGTACTGTGTATTGTGTGGATGTGTTTATTCTGCTCTGATGGATGTTAATGTTATATGATGCAATAACATATTAATGATGAATTGATGAACATTGTTGAATAATTTAAATGAATATAAATTATGGTTAAAGGATTAATAAGTGCTATAAATTGCTCATTACTGATTCTTTCCCCCTCTCAGTAATCCAACAAAGAGTTTGCTAAATTTAGTGGAGAAGGGGATTTAACAACTACTAAGCATATGGTATTCTTTGATCAATTTGCTGATATACTTGGTATTCAATTTGAAGATGTTTATATGAGATTGTTTGTACAAACTTTCGAAGGCCAAGTCAAAACCTGGTTTAGGGGACTTATTGCAAATTCTATAATAACTTATGATGAATTAAAAATTGTTTTCTTAAGATAATGGGGTGAGAAGAAATACCACCTTTATTATTTGACTGAATTTGGAACATTAATAAAGAAGCCTTCTGAAACCGTTTTTGAATTTATTCAAAGATTTAACAAGCTTTACAATAAGATCCCAACCGAAGTTAAACCATCTCAACCAGCTGGAAAGGTTACTTTTGCAGGTGCATTTGATTATGATTTTGCACTACTTTTGAGAGAGAGAAGAGTTACAACATTAGCTGGGATGTCGGATGATGTGATTAGAGAGACAAGGAAATTTAAAGAACAAGGGGGACCTTCAGGTTCAGGGAGGAGTGCGTAGGATGAGAAAATAAATAAAATGGCTGAATTAATTAAGGATTTGTAAAATAAGTTATCCAAGATGGAGATGGAGAAAGCCAAACCTGACCCTTACATTATATATCCAAATCAATTCAGAAGAAACATTAATACAAATCCTAAATTTCAACAAAGATCACTTAAAAACAAGGATACAAAAATTTAGGCTGCTTTCAAAATTGAAAATTTAATACAAGGAGATGAAGAACAAGAATACGAAGAAACAGATGAGGGAATTAATTTACTCAGTGATGATGATAGTGAAACTCATCTAACCCAACAAGATTATGAACTATATTTAGGTTCTGGACAACTATTTGATGAGGAAAATATTAATAATTTTGATGAACCTACCTCTCAGTATAAAATTCTTACTGATTCAATAATGGCCAAATTACAAGATAAGTATCATTTGAGGCCAAGATATAAAATTTCTGTTGTGAATCAACCCAAAAAAGTTTTACTATGAAAGAAAGGAAATTAATCCGTAGTCTCAAAACCATCAACTAAAACATCAACAGTTCAAACAAAACAAGTTGAAGCAAAGGAAACACAAACTAAAACACTAGAGAATAAAGAAGCATAAGTGTAGACTAAAGAATCAGTAAAACCAGTTAGCACTTTTAATATGGAAAATGAACTGAATAAAAATCAAAACTCCAGTACATTTGATAGAAGTCACTAAGAATCCATCATATAAGAAGCAAATTTCAAAATTCATCAATCTTCTGGATTCAAAGAGTCAAACTGATGTTATTAATATTCAAGATGAGCATCCAACAATCATGTTTGGGCCTCATATTGAAAATGATAAAGATTTTGTGGCTCCATTAATATTACATGATCATTTACTGTACAATTGTATGCTAGACTCAGGTGCTTCACATAATTTGATGCCAAAGGCTATAATGGATAAATTGGGCTTACAAATTACTAGAGCTTATCAAGACCTCTATTCTTTTGATTCTAGAAAAGTTAATTGTTTGGGTATGATAAAGGACTTAGTTGTGAATTTGGCCCAAATCCGATTCAAAAGTGTTCTTACAGATGTGGTAGTAGATGATGTACCTGCAAAGTATGGCATGCTTTTGTCAAGATCTTGGGGTGCTAAATTAGGAGGATCAGTAAAGTTAGATATGACGTATGCCACAATTCCTTTTTTTGGTGGGCAATTTACGAGATTGTATAGAGAGACAAGATCAGATTATATGGTCAGTGATCCAAAAGATCACATTAACTATCCAGTCTACGTTGCCGATCATGACTTAGGAAATTGTATATTATGTTTTCATGATGATTTTGAAACTTGTACAGAGAATGAGAAAGTTAAAATTTCCGAGGAGAATGTAAATACTAGAGTAGGAATGTGGAAAATGTATTTCGATGGTACCTCTTCATGGGAAGGAGTTGGAGCTAGAGTATTATTTGTGGCACCAAATGATAAGTGTTACATTCCATTTTTTTATAGATTGCAATTTGATATTGATTATACAAATAATGTATGTGAATATGAAGCTTTGATTTTAGGATTAGAAGCTGCTAGAAAGCTTAAAATTCAACACTTATTTGTATATGGGGATGCCAAATTTATTGTGAAGCAAGTGAGACAAGAATATCAATCTAAACATCTCATAATGAGATCCTATCGAAAATGTGCATGGGACTTAATTGAAAATTTCTTCCTGTATTTTAATATTCACGCTATTCCCTGATTGCATAATCAACATGCTAACTCCTTAACCAAGAAAACAAGTACTTTCATCCCACCCATTGTTTTGAAATTGAAATATCACATTGATATGATACACAAACCTTCAATACCAGATAATGTTCATTACTGGTAAATATTTGAGGATGACAAATAGATAAAGAAATTCCTCAAAATGATTGATGAATTTTCAGAAACTCACATTGATCAAGAAAATCAAAATGATCCAGATTAGATTATGAAGGAAGGAGAATCTGAAGAAAATTTTAATAATAAAATTGCTAATCATAAAATGATTTTGTTGAAAAATAATTAGATTCCAAAAGGACTCATTCCTTTAGAAAGACTCTTTGATCAAAATCATATCCCTTTGAAATCTACTTTGCAGCCCCAACCAAAAGAAGTTGAAGATTGTAATCTTGGATCTAAAGAAAGTCCAAAATTTGTGAAGTTGTCTAAATATATTCCCATTGAATAGAAGAAAAAATATACATAATTGCTCAACGAATATAAAGATGTTTTTGCGTGGTCCTATGAAGATCTGGAAACCTATGATACTTCTATTATTGAGCATAAGATTCCTTTAAAATCAGGTGTCAAACCTTTCAAACAAAATCTTAGACGTATCAATCCTATTCTTTTGCTTGTAATAGAAAGAGAGGTTAATAAACTTCTTGATACAAAAATTATTGTGCGTCTAAGATATTTTGAATGGGTAGCTAATATGGTTCCAGTTAGAAAGAAAAATGGGGAGATAATATTATGTGTGGATTTCAGAAATCTAAATCGATCTTCATTAAAAGATAATCACCCTCTTCCAAAAATGGATCATATTCATGAAAAGGTAGTAGGGGGAAATATAATTTCTATGATTGATGGTTTTTAGGGATATAATCAAATAGCTGTTTATGAGGATGATAAAAAAAAAAACTATATTCACTACTCCATGGGGAACTTTTATGTATGATAAAATGCCATTTGATTTGATGAATGAAGGTGCAACATTTCAAAGAGCCATGGACCTAGCATTTTTTGGTGAAAGAGATAAATTTGTCATTATTTATTTAGATGATCTAACAATTTTTTCCAATTCTGATGTGGAACATTTAAAACACCTCAGACAAACTTTTGATAAATTTAGAAAATATGGTCTGTCTCCAAATCCCAAGAAATCTCATTTTTCTATGCAAGAAGGGAAGTTGTTAGGTCATATTGTATCAAAACATGGGATTAAAATTGACCCACAAAGGATTGAAGCCATTGATAAGATTAATCTACCCAGAAATAAAAAAGAGATTCAATCTTTTTTAGGAAGAATTAATTTACTGAGAAGATTCATTCCAAATTTTGCTGAAATTATTAAATTGATCACATATATGTTGAAGAAAGACAACGAAGTGTAATGGACAATGAAACCTAAGTCATGTTTTCAATGAGTTAAATAATCCATAGGGGAAGCACCAATTTTGGTAAGTCCAGATTATTCGAGGGAATTTTTAGTCTTTTCTTCTGCATCTGAACATACAATTGCAACAATGCTTTTACAGAAAAATAATGATGGATTTGAACAACCTATTGCCTTTTTTAGCAAAAGCCCAAGAGATGCATAATTGAAATATAATATTTTAGAAAAACATGCTTATGCTATGGTTAAATCACTTAAAGCTTTCAGGACATACGTATTACATTTTAAAGTGATAGCATATGTACCTACAAGTACTACGAAAGAAATCTTAATACAACCTGATAGTGATGGCAGAAGAGGCATGTGGTTGGAAAAAATCCAAGAATATGATCTGGAGATCAATCCAACCAAGTTAGTGAAAGGATAGGGTTTAGTAAAACTGCTTGCTGAATCTAATCTTAAAGCTCTTGAAATTAATCACATTGATTCTGAAAATCCTTTACTATATATTGAAGAAGTTGATGATCAAGTACCGACAACTCAAATAGATGACACATTCTCTTCCTCCCCTTGGTATAAAAACATAGTGTCATAACTTCTCATTCTTCAATGCCCCGTTGATATGACTCCAACAAAATCAAGAACGTTAAAGTTACATGCAATTAAATATTTCATTATTGACGGCAAGCTATTGGAAAGACCCTTTAGGTTTCTTATTAAGTTGCCCAACATAGTCTGTAACATAAGGTGTTATTGAAGAATTTCACAAAGGAATATGTGGAGGACACCATGCTTGGAGAGAAACAACCTACAAAATCCTAAGGCCGAGATATTATTGGCCAAAATTGTTCACTGATGTAAATGCAAATGTTAGAGCCTGCAGACAATGCCAACTCCTTGTTGGAAAGAAAAAACGTCCTGCCTTACCTTTAGTTCCTGTCAAAGATGAAGCTCCTTTCCATCAATGGGGCTTAGATTTTATTGGGGAGATTCATCCTCAATCCAATGCCCAATACAAATGGATCTTAACTACCACTGATTATTTTTCTAAGTGGGTAGAAGCTATTCCAACCATGAATGCTACAAACTTAGCGGTAATAAATTTCTTCGAGGAAAATATTTTAGCAAGATTTGGTTGTCCAAGAAAAATAATTATAGACAATGCACAAGATTTTAAATATGTTGCTGTGATAAAATTTTGTCAGAAATATAATATTATTTTGGGTCATTCTACAACTTATTATCCTCAAGGGAATGGACTAGCAAAATCTTCTAAGAAACGTTTGATGAGAATTGTTATCTCCTATCCTAGGGATAACTAAGGATATCATGTCTCGAGGTCCACAGGTTCTAGACATGGAGTGCTGAGAGACACATGACTTAAGCATGGCCCTAGATGGCCCCTCTTTTCTTCGGTGCATCCTATTCATCAACAACAACAATGTCCATCCCACTAGCTTGGTCTTGAAGTAACAACAAGTCTTGCTCCATGAGGTAATGAGTTTGGGTATCATGGTATGTGTCACTCTGATTATTGAAGGACCTGAATATGTTGCATTGAATTCTCTTTCATTTCATACGTTTTCTTGGAAATTATGCCCTTTAAATTGTTCATACCTAGAAAGGTGACATGATGCCCTAGTAAGTCAGTCTCCCTTAAGGATGGGTTGATACTAGGTGGGTCTATGAAAGGCCATCGTCCATTTCCTCCATAGTTACCACTTTCCATCATTATTCCTCTCATTCCCCCCCACCTTGGTTCAGGCATTGGGTTTTCCACGCTAAGAAGGGTTGTACCTTACCTTATGGGAATAAGGGGCTAAAGGCCCAGAGGGTGAAAGTAGCTGGCAAGAGTTAAAAGCCTAAATAAAAACTTTGAGATGCTTCACCCAAGGATTCCCAAGAAAGAAATAAAAAGCTTCTCAATAAGAAAATTAGACCCATAAGATAAATCAAAACTCAAGGTACTAGTTGGTGGATGGGAGGTCTCATCATGAGCTGACCTATTAGGTCCATGGGCATGTAGCGTTATGACACTACCACTTATCTGGTCACCAAGCTAGGGTAGTTTCTCTTGGTGGCATAGCCAATAGAAAGGGGGTCTCATCATGATCCAACCTTCTCATTTTCGTGAAATGCTTGTGGGTAACGCTGTCACCTCTGGTCACCATGCCAGGACAATGTCCCCCAGCTTTTCCCTAGAAAATAAAATAAAAAATCAATAAGACTAAGAATAAAAGGTATTGAATGGGATAGGAAACAATGACATCCATGATAAGGTGCAACTTGTCCTTTACAAAGGCACCCACAGGAAAGACCTACATTTCCCTGTTATCACTGTACCCTCTGCCCAAACGATTCCCCCTACACCACCTCACACACACTTACATAACCTCGATTGATTCTCACCTGGGAAACACCCCAAAACTCAAGGAGGATTAGCGCAATAGGACATCCTGAGACCTTCTCCAAACTTGACTTGTTAAATTGCATAACGTCTTTGAGCATATGTCTGGGTAAAGGGGGGTTTGATGCACATGGTTGGGTAATTTTATTATTAGATGCGATTGACATTGCTATGATCCTTGTGATTAATGAAACCCTAGAGGGCGTACTTTTCGTTGTTGCAGGACTTTTCCCGGTGGACAGGTACATATGGGGGAATGATTAGTTCGGACCTCCATGGGATTGAAAGCCCACAGATGGACATTGTGACCCTAGCCAGGGGCAGATAGAAGTCAGAGACCTGCACCAGGAAAAAAGAAGGACGTTTCACCAGAGACACCCTGACAGACCTAGACCCAGGGGGATCTTTATTTTCCACTTGGACGTTGGCCTTGGGAGGCCCATGACGTCACCTTTGTGACCCTAGACATCACCCAACGTTAGGATTGACATTATGGAGGCAGTTGTTTGCTAATTGGAAAATGTGGAATCATCCAGGGCCTTGGAAGGCCTAATGTTTTGCAGATGGGGCCCAACATTCCGCCCAGGAAATTGAACATTACCCTAGGAGGGAATGACGTCACCCCTAAAAGGTATTTTAGGGTTTACTTACTGGAATTTATGTAAAAACTGGATTTTTGATGTAATTGGCCATGTCAGCCTTTTGATGACCTAATTTTAATTAAATGTCATAATTATTTTATAAATAAGAGATAAAAATCTCATTTATTCATCATCTTTCATGACACAAGTGGTGAGGTCTGCAATTTGGCCCTCTTTAAGGGTTATTGGCTGAAACTAAGTGGTGCACAACTTTTGGAGAGGCAAATTTTTGGTGTTTCTTGGCTACTTTCATGGTGGAGGATCTTCAACTAGGGTTTATGCTTGATTATTCTTGGTGAAGTAAGTGAAAAATATGCATTTTATTTACTTCGATGAATGTTTGTGGTAATATTTACTTATTTCATGCCTAAGATTATGAAATTGCTTGCTTAAAACCCTAGGGCAAAAACATATGTTATTATCTTTTTGTCTACAATTTTCCACTTGTCAAAGATTTCTAAAGAACACCTACTTAGAAGTAGATGCTAGAGCCCTACCATTGTAGCACTCTAGTAACCCTACCTCACTTACCTTTGCATATTTTATTTCAAATTGTCTAAGGAAAAGAGAAATCGCTAGGGCCTAATTTTCATTACTTTCTAGCAACTATCTCTAGGACTTGGATGTTTGAGGCCTTGGGCTACCAACACCTCTCTTATCCTCTCCATCTCCTTTGACTAAGTATTATAGTTGCTATTTTTCTCTAAGAGTTTCTGCTGCTATCATTGACTCCATTACCCTATAAGGCACTAGTCTACCCACTACAAGTGATTTATTGATCAAACTACCTTCAAACTATCTTCTTTTGAACACCTACTAACTTCTACTAACCCTAGGCTATCCTATTTTAGTGATTAACTTGCTGTTGTTGCAAAATATTGCTACAACCATCTTACAACAACAATCTCACCTTAGAAGTGACATCTTATGCTAGCTAAATCTTTCTAAACTTGCTTGTGACTATTGAGTATCAATTGACATAGTTAAAACTATCATTTATAGTCTTTTATCAAGCATTTTGAAGCATACTTATTGTGGATGTTACAAATGTATCATTGATGTTATAAACTTTTATACTGCTGCAATTTCATATCAACTTGTATATTTTTTAAAATTTCATTGTCTTATGAAGCATTAATATCATTTTGGTACTTGGAAAGTGCCCCTTTTTCTCTTTATTGTCTTGTTTTGGGAAGGTACACAACATTAATATTTTGCTTCATCTCTAATAAGATGCAAGAACCTTTTGACTTGAGTGACCTGTGAGAGGGGAGGGACTTTCTTGTATCATTTTTCTTAGCCTTCTCAAACCCCGAGGTCACTAGGGATGTCTCCCCTAGGGTACACAAATATACTCATAAATAGAAAGGGGTTTCCTATTAAGGGGACAGTGATAGGTCACTCCTAGTTACGCTAATTTTGTATCTACTTTCATTGGGATTTGGGCAAGTACAAATTGTGCGATAATTTTTTGGCGCCGCTGCCGGGGAACACTGAGTCAATATTCTCAATGGCACTTTTTCGGTAAGCCTTTATCTAAAGCCTTTATTTCACAAAGCTTACCTGACGACTCCACTAAGGGTGATCCCATCATCCCTTCGATAGTTTCAAGAAAATTATCTGGCGATGCCACTAATGATGACCTATAGCAGATGTCAGTATACACCTTATTATCCTTTAACTCCTGTTGTCCCCATGACCCCTCCTAAATGGTTTCTCGAAGAACGCGTTGACCCTCTAAACTTGGAAAGTATCCAAGGAGGCTTACATGATCTCCCGAAAGATGCAAATTCCTGGGTACCCACATTTGCCGGAGAAGTCGGGGCCATTGTTAACACACATTGGACTAAGTTCTGTGAGAACTATGAGTTTCATTTGTCGGGGAATGAACACCCTGACACTTTCATGAGATTCTTTTTTACTTCACTCACTAGGGAGGCTAGAAAATGAAGCACAAAACTACCTAGCAAAAGTATCAAACTTGTGAAGATTTAGAACAAGTTTTCTTGAAGAGATGGGGTGTGGTGGAAAATATGGCTTCTCTTTATTCCCAATACCTCAAAATTTGCAAGCAAAATGACGAAGATGTTAGGGAATTTAATTATAGGTTCAACACCCTAATTGGCTGAATTGAGCCTAACTTTCATCAAGAGGGCACTATTCTTCAACACTATTTAAACTCCCTTGAAGGAATATTACAATTTACCCTAAAAAACCGATCTCCTATGAGCCTCGAGGAAGCACAAGATGTTGCTTGCCAGATTGAAGAAAATCTTAGGTTCATTGATTTAATTTATTAGGTCAATATTTTGAACAATCATGACATCTTAGGGCTAAATAAGGAAAACATGGAAGAAGGAGAGGATGATTTTCCAGAGATTCTAGAGGTAGAAAATGACACTTTTCCTAGAAAATGGAGCACGGGTTTTTCGAACATGAAAGATGCTTCCTTATTTTCACAACGACATGAGCCGTTTAAGGATTTGAATCCCCCTCAAGATACCTTTGGATATATTGAGGTTGAAGACATTGAATACTTACCTTCACAAATCACCGAGGAACATAATGGTGAAGAGTAATTCCATGTTGTCTATCATGTTGGGAGCATAGGAACAAAATATAGAGAACCTGTACCTTTTTATGTTACCCTCCAAATCAATGATTTCCTTCTCCATAATTGTGTTTTTGACCCAGATACCCCTAGAAACATTATGACTGAGAGGGTTATGTACCAACTAGGTCTCAATATATCATAACCTAACATGCAAGATGGTTTTACACAAGGTATTATCAAAGACCTAAGTGTTGCCTTCCATGCTTTCCCTGATGTCTCCTTCAAGATTGATGTAATGGTGATAGACACTTTAAGTAGTTGGGGAATTCTACTCTGCAAAGACTTGATAGAAAAATTGTCTGGGAGCTTCCAAGACCAAGGGTCCAAAGCTATTATACCTCACCCTGAAGGAGGATTTTTTACCCTTCACAAGGAATCCATCATAGGATGCCTCACTAAAACTTCCGAAGAACCCAATGATCAACTCCTCTGTGTGAATAATGGGGTGGAAAATTTGTTTTTCCAAGGAGGAAAATTCAAGGATGAACTTGATAACACACCCGAAGGAGTATGGACCTTAGAGTTTGATGGTGTTCATTCATGTTCTGGTTTAGGGGCAGTCATTGTCATAAGTGCCCCATCCAAGGAAACTTTCTACTACTCCTATAGACTGGAATATCATTGCGCAAATAACGTTGTTGAATACGAGACTTTGATTATAGGTCTTAACCTAGAAATTGATAAGGGTATCACACACTTGAGGGTTATATGAGATTCTGACCTAATAGTATCACAAGTTTTGTTAAACTTTTCTGTAAAGAATGAGAGACTAAAAATGTACCAAGACTTTGAAAGATCTGTAGAAAAATCCTTTGAAGTAGTATCAATTGAAGCGGTTCCCAGAGAGGAAAATTATGTTGCAGATGCTTTGGCTGTCTTAGCATCTACTTTGCAACCCTGTGAGGGTCCCCTCCAGAATTTGTGCAAAATGGAGGTCGTATTTAGATCATCGATCCCTGATTACTTAGAACATTGGTAGGTCTTTGAAGATGATAATCAAATCATGAGATTCATGGAAAACAATAGAGAATTCAACAATTGACAAGTAAACTTCCTAGCAGATTCCATGGACTTGGATGTAGTAAATTTTCAAAATAACACTTTGCCAAAAGGGTGCATTCCTTTAGAATAACTCTTTGATAGACACGATGTTTACAAAAGAAAAAACCCCAATCAACAAAGAAACAAAGTCTTAGAATTCAACATTGGCACCGAGATGGATCCAAGAATGGTAAAAATAGGGAAAGGTACCACATAAAAAGAGAGGAACGAGATACTTGACCTCATAAGATAATTTAAGGATACCTTTGCTTGGACTTATGATGACTTAATGGATTATAGGGGTGATGTCATCCAACATGATATACCTTTGACAGAGGGAGCCAAAACTTTTTGACAAAATCTAAGGCATATTAACCCCAAGCTGGAAAACCAGATACAGAAGGAACTTCAAAAGATTGTAGATGCTAGTATCATATCTCCCATTAGATATTCAACATGGATGTCCAATTTGGTAGTTGTCTGAAAGAAAAGAGGTGACATTCACCTATGCATAGATTTTCAAAACCTTAACCAACTATATTTGAAAGACAATTACCCCCTCCCAAATACGGAACACTTATTTCAAAGGGTCACAGGGGCATGAATGATGTCCATTCTAGATGGATTTTCTGGATACAATCAGGTGTTACTCAAGAGAGAATATCAAATCAAAACAACATTTACCACCCCATGGGGAACATTCATGTACTTAAGAATGCCATTTGGCCTTATGAATGCGGGTTAAACCTTTCAAAGAGAAAAGGACTTTGCTTTTAGGGACCTCATTCATAAAATCATAGAAATTTACCAAGATGATCTCATAGTCGTGTCAAAGGAAAGAAAAGACCACATCTCACACCTAAGAATTGTCTTTGAAAGATGTAGGAAATATGGTATTTCTTTAAACCCTAAGAAGTCTATTTTCGTGATAGATAAGGGAAAGCTATTGGGACACATAGTCTCAGAGGGAGGAATTTCTATAGACCCAAATAGGATCCAATCTATCAAATATGTATGCCCCCCTGCCAACAAAAAATCCCTACAATCATTCTTTGGAAAACTAAACTTTATTTGAAGATTTGTCCCAAACTTTGCCGAAATAATAAAACCCATGAGTGAATTACTTAAGAAGGACATAGCATTCTGGTGGGACGACAAAGCCCTTCAATATTTTGAATATATAAAAGACGCCATTTCCCAAGCCCCAGTTTTGATTAGTCCTGATTATTCAAGAGATTTTATGATATTTTCTTTCTCTTCTCAAGACATTATCGCAGGTGTCTTATTGCAAAAAGATGTTGACGTCTATGAACATCCTATTGTGTTCATGAGTAAAGTCCTTAGGGATTTAGAGCTGAATTATTCAATTACTTAAAATCAAGATTATTCCTTGGTGAAGTCCCTGAAGCATTTTAGAAACTATGTGGGCTATAACAAGATTAAGGCTTATGTCCCTTACCCAGTAGTAAAGGATGTTTTTTCACAACAAGATTGTATGGGTACTAGGGTTAAGTGGGTTTCCAAAATCCAAGAATATGACTTAGAAATAAAACCCACCAATATTGTAAAGGGACAAGGGTTAGCCCGAATGTTGACTGAAAGCAACCAATAAGCTATACAAATGGGAGAAAATAAATAAGTGAATGTAGTGGTGAGTGAGCTAGAACACGATGAATGCTATTCTGACATAACATACTACCTCAGGAACTTATCATGCCCAGACCATCTAGTAGACTATAAGAGAAGAGATCTGAGACTCAAAGCTATGAAGTACTGTTTGACTGAGGATGGTCTTGGCTGGAAGGACCCAGACGAAGTTCTCCTTAGATGTGTGAGCAAAGAAGAGGATAACAAACAACTGAAGGAATTACACTCTGGGTATTGTGGCAGGCACTTCGCTGCCCATACTACCGCACACAAGATCTTAAGAGCCAGATATTATTGGCCAAAAATGTTTGCTGGTACTCAACGACATGTCCTCTCATGCCAACCTTGCTAATACTTTGCAGGTAAACAAAAGCTTCCCGCACAACCTTTGAAACCCGTGGTGATAGAATCCCCTTTCCAACAGTGGGGTTTGGAACTTATTGGTGAGTTTAAAGATAATTCAAGTAACGATTACTGATGTATTTTGACCGCCACAGATTATTTTACCAGGTGGGTAGAATATATTCCCACAAAGAAAGCTACTGAGGATGTGGTCATGAACGTTTTGGAACAAATAATCATAAAAAGGTTTGGGGTACCATCCAAAATCACCACTGACAATGCCAAATCCTTTAGCTCCCTTGCCTTAACAGACTTTTGTTTTAAGTATGACATTGTTTTATCTCATTCGTCGAACTACTACCCTCAGGGGAATGGTTTGGCAGAATCAAGCAATAAGAACCTCATGAATATCATTATGAATATTTTGGGAGAAAATAAGAAGGCCTGGGACAACAAGATCAAGTACGCCCTATGGGCAGATCGAATAACAACAAATACCTCAACAGGAAAGACCCCATTTGAACTAGTATATGGGTTGGAAGCTAAACTACCTGTGAACCTCCAAATCCCTGTTCTCTGTTTTGCCCAACAATACACCACAGAGGAAGAAGCAATCCAAGGATGAATTGACCAGTTGATAGAGTTGTCTGAATATAGGAGGATTTCTTTAAGTCAGATGACAAAGAGTCAATAGAAAGTTAAGAACACTTTTGATCACAAAGCAAAGAAAAGAGATTTCATGGAAGGGGACTTAGTGTTGTTATGGGATACGAGAAGGGAGAAACCTGGTATGCATAAGAAGTTGGATGGATTATGGACAGGTCCCTACAAAATCATGAGTAGATCAGGCACAAATTCTTTTAACTTAGCAACACTTGAAGGAGAAGCTTTGAAACTACCTGTGAATGCTATACACATCAAACACTACTTCCCACCAGTAGTATGACAGGTAAGTACAAGAGAGTACAGGTAAGTTAGGAATTTCCATCCATTGCATATATGCTTACGTTAGATTAGAGATACTTTCACTTTTCATTTTATTATAACATATATGAGTGAGGGGTGATATCAACACCCTGATTATTACTAATACATTTGTTGATATCTAGCAGATATAGGCCATACCAGAGATGTTGAGGTTCTCATGGGCTCTACGGTGAGCACATGTCCCCGAGTTGGAGCCATATGTTATCCCCTATCCTAGGGATAACTAAGGAGATCATGTCTTGAGGCCCACAGGTTCTAGACATGGAGTGCCAAGAGCCTGATGACTTAAGCATGGCCCCAGAGGGACCCTCTTTTCTTCGGTGCATCCTATTCGTCAACAACAATAGTGTCCATCCAATTAGCCTGGTCCTGAAGCAACAATAAGGCTTGCTCCATGAGGTAATGAGTTCGGGTATCATGGTATGTGTCACTCTGATTATTGAAGCACATGAATATGTTGCATTGAATTCTCTTTCATTTCATACGTTTCCTTGGAAATTATGCCCTTTAACTTGTTCATACCTGGGAAGGTGACATGATGCCCTAGTAAGTCAGTCTTCCTTAAGGATGGGTTGATACTAGGTGGGTCTACGAAAGGTCGTCATCCATTTCCTCCATAATTACCACTTTCTATCATTATTCCTCTCATTCCCCCTCACCTTGGTTCGTGCATTAGGTTTTCCATGCTAGGAAGGGTTGTTCCTTGCCTTATGGGAAGAAGGGGATAAAGGCCCAGAGGGTAAAAGTATCTGGCAAGAGTTAAAAGCATAAATGAAACCTTTGAGATGCTTTGACCAGGGATTCTCGAGAAAGCAATAAAAATCTTCTCAGTAAGAAAAGGGGACCCACAAGATAAATCAAAACTCAAGGTACTAGTTGGTGGATGGGAGGTCTCATCATGAGCCGACCTATTAGGTCCATGGGCATGTAGCAGTATGAAACTACCACCTATTTGGTCACCAAACCAGGGTAGTGGCTCTTGGTGGCATAACCAAGATAAAGGGGGTCTCATCACGAGCCAACCTTCTCATTTTTGTGAAATGCTTTTGGGTAACGCTGTCACCTATGGTCACCATGCTAGGACAATGTCTCCCATCTTTTCCCTTGAAAAGAAACTAAAAAACAAATAAGACTAATAATAAAAGGCATTGAATGGGCTAGGAAATAATGGCATCCATGATAAGGTGCAACTCGCCCTTTACAGAGGCACCGACATGAAAGACCTACATTTCCATGTTATCACTGCACCGTCTGCCCAAACGTTCCCCCATACGCCACTTCACACACACTTACATGACCTAGATTGGTTCTCACCTGGGAAACACCCCAAAACTCAAGGAGGATTAGCCCAATAGGACATCATGAGGCCTTCTCCAAACCTGACTTATTAAACTACATAACGTTTTTGAGCACATGTCTGGGTAAAGGGGGGTTTGATGCACATGTTTGGGTAATTTGATTATTAGATGTGATTTACATTGCTATGATCCCTGTGACTTATGAACCTCTGGAGGGAGTACTTGTCATTGTTTCAGGACTTTACCCAATGGACATGTACATATGGGGGAATGATTAGTTCAGACCTCCATGGGGCTTAAATCCCACAGATGGACATTGTGACCCCAGTTAGGGGCAGAGAGATGTTAGAGACTTGCACCAGGAAGAAATAAGGTTGTTTCACAGGAGACACCCTGACAGACCTAGACCCACAGGGATCTTGCTTTTCCACCTGGACGTTGGCCTTGGGATGCCCATGACGTCACCTTTGTGACCCTAGAAGTCACCCAACATCAGGATTGACATTATGGAGGAAATTGTGTGCTAATTGGCACGTGTGGCATCATCTAGGGCCTTGGAAGGCCTAACATTTTGCAGATGGGGCCCAACGTTCCACCCAGGGACTCAACGTCACCATAGGAGGGCACCAAGTCACCCCTAAAATGGATTTTAGGGTTTACTTATTGGAATTTATGTAAAAACTGGAGTTTTGATGTAATTTGGCCATGTTGGCCTTTTGATGACCTAATTTTAATTAAAGGTCATAATTATTGTATAAATAAGAGAGAAAAATCTCATTTTATTCATCATCTTTCATGACACAAGTGGTGAGGTCTGAAATTTGGCCCTCTTTAAGGGTTATTAGCTGAAACTAAGTGGTGCACAACTTTTGGAGAGGCAAATTTTTGGTGTTTCTTGGCTACTTTCATGGTGGAGGATCTTCAACTAGGGTTTATGCTTGATTATTCTTGGTGAAGTAAGTGAAAAATATGCATTTTATTTACTTTGATGAATCTTTGTGGTAAGCTTTACTTTTTTCATGCCTAAGATTATGAAATGTTTTGCTTAAAACCCTAGGGGAAAAACATATGTTATTATTTTTTTCTCTACAATTTTCCACTTGTCAAAGATTGCTAAATAACACCTACTTAGAAGTAAATTCTAGAGCCCTACCATTGTAGCACTCTAGTAACCCTACCTCACTTTCCTTTGCATATTTTATTTCAAATTTTCTAAGGAAAAGAGAAATCGCTAGGGCCTAATTTTCATTACTTTCTAGAAATTATCTCTAGGAATTGGATGTTTGAGGCCTTGGGATACCAACACCTCTCTCATCCTCTCCATATCCTTTGACTAAGTATTATAATTGCTATTTTTCTCTAAGAGTTGCTTCTGCTATCATTGACTCCATTACCCTAGAAGGCACTAGTCTACCCACTACAAGTGATTGATTGATCAAACTACCTTCAAACTATCTTCTTTTGAACACCTACTAACTTCTACTAACCCTAATCTATCCTATTTTAGTGATTAACTTCTTGTTGTTGCAAAATATTGCTACAACCATATCACAACATAAATATCACCTTAGAAGTGACATCCTATGCTAGCTAAATCTTGCTAAACTTGCTTGTGACTATTGAGTATCAATTGGCATAGTTAAAACTATCATTTATAGTCTTTTATCAAGCATTTTGAAGCATAATTATTGTGCATGTTACAAATTTATCATTGTTGTTATAAACTGTTATACTGCTGCAATTTCATATCAGCTTGTCTATTTTTTAAAAGTTCATTGTATTATGAAGCATTAATATCATTTTGGTACTGGGAAAATGCCCCTTTTTCTCTTTGTTTTCTTGTTCTGGGCAGGTACACAACATTACTCTTTTGCTTCATCTCTAATAAGATGCAAGAACCTTTTGACTTGAGTGACCTGTGAGAGGGGAGGGGCTTTATTATGTCATTTGTCTTAGCCTTCTCAAACCCCCAGGTCACTAGGGACGCCTCCCCTGGGGTACATACATATACTCCTAAATAGAAAGGGGTTTCCTATTAAGGTGACAGTGTTAGGTCACTCCCATTTATGCCAATTTTGTATCTACTTGCATTGGGCTTTGGGAAAGTACAAATTGTGAGATAACAAGAATAATTAAGAAAGTTCTGACAGAAAATAAAGAAGCTTGAAATATGCATTTAAAATATGCTTTATGGGCGAACAAGATCAACACCAAGAAATCAATAGGTATGTCACCTTTTCAGTTGGTTTATGGCACATATTCTATTTTATCGATTAATCTTGCTCTTACAGTAATGAAATTATGGCAGAATGATGATGAAGAGCCAAATGTTTTGACAAGAAGAATCAATCAAATAATTTGAGGTCAATCAGATTAGAGAAGAAGTAAATGAAAAAATAAAAAATATCAAGACAAAATGAAGGCTATCTTTGATAAGAAAGCCAAAAATGGGAAGCTAGAAGAGAATACGCTGGGAAACATGGAAAAATTGATCATCTTTGGTTCGATCCTTATAAGATTCCAGCAGTAGAAGGAAGAATTTTCGTCTCTCTTCAAAGCATAAGTGGAGATGTTCTCGAAGTGCCTATAAATGGACATTATTTGAAACATTTCATTCAGTAGTTTAGTTTGCAATTTTTATTTTTGTTTTCCATTTTAAATACCTGTGTTGATTGGTTTTATGTTGGTAATTTATTTTCAAGTTTTAATCATAATTGAATTAATAACTCATTCTATGAATCTTGGTTCAATTAGGTTTTTTGAGTGAATTATTTATTGAATTTTCAAATTTTTTCTAAAATATTTTTTTTATTTGATGATAAGAGTTGATTTGTTTTTTCACTCAAAAAAGAAACATAGATGTAAATAAATTAACTTTGAATCTTTCCTAAGAGTTAATAAAGAAATATGAAATCATTTTCTCTTACGTTTATTTCTAATTTCTATATAATCACTATAATTTATCATTAAACAAACTTTTATATGCTATTTTCACAAGAATTGAAACATAATTTTCACCATACTTGTGAAAATTATGTTTCAATTCTTAGTATTTGATGAAAGAGTATATTTAGGGTAATTTCTTTGAAACCTTGTTCTTTGATATTAAAAGATAATTGGTAGTCATCTCAAGAAAATAAAAATCTAAAATCATTTATTTGTTGATAAAACATATAGTTAATTTTGAGGGGTTATTAATCTAAGAGTAATCTAAAGTGTAGTCAGTTCTACATTATTATTTATTTTTAATAGTCATCATCCCATAGTCTTTTAAAACACACTGATTGCCCCCATCCTACATCAATAAATAAAGTAACACAGACATATGGTGAAAGGAAATTCAAAAAACTAATTGCCCAGATCTTGATAAAACGAGATGATGAAAGGAAATTCATTATATGATTGCTCTCATCTCAAAGAAAATTGAAAAGGAGGATGGTGAAAGGAATTTCTGAATTAGGGAATGCAAATACCTTCACCAGGGCTATGGATGCCTGGATAGCAGTGAAGCAATGTCTGTGATGACTATAATTAACTGCAACTACATATCTTACATTTATACCCTGCTATTAATTATCTTCAAAATTCTTTGTATTATATCCAAATGAGTTCTCTTCTAAATCATGGATAAAATAGTTGTACTCAAAAGAGATGATAATTACTAGTTCGACCTTTAATATTTTAGCAATCCTCTAATTAACTACCTTAGATATTGCTTGAGTAAACTTAGAAAAATAAGTATTTTAATAGCCTGCTTGAAATTTTAAATTTCAGCATGTTTAAGGTTGTATTCTCAATAATTCAAATGATTCTGATAAGAGATTTATTTTTTCAAAATAAGTGAAAATATGTTTCAAATCTTTCATAACTTATTTTGAAGTTAGCATAATAATGACTCCATTTACCCAATAAAGGAACTTGGTCTGCAATTCTTCGATGCCTCACAGGGAGCTGCCATCCCCAGTTGGAGCCTATTTTAGAACATAAATCAAAATTTGAAATAAAAATAAAAATTTTGAATTCTTTCTTAAATCTTTTAAATAGCATAGATATTTTATGATTTTTTGCTTTAGAACTATTATTTTATAGATTAATAAAATTCGTTGTTGTGTTTTGACAGGGCAGATCAATCCTAAATCGTCAATCCTAACACATATCAACATCAACGATTTGCAGGATTTTGGGAATACAAAGTTGCGTAATGTTTAATCGATGAAATGTTCCCATTCGTTGTTCCACTCCAAGAGTTCATGCTTCGAGATTTTGAACTTAATGTTTATTGAACCTTTTTATCCCGAAGTCACGAAGCTCCAGAGCCCCGAATTTCCAATTGTTAAATTTATAAATACTTAGCTGACATGTTCTATGCCACCTGGCATTCTTACGACGTGGAGACACGTGGAATTTATGTAATTTGCACATTTCAGGATGAGATGTGTCACCCATGTTATAATGACACATCATCCTACCACGTCACTTCGGGACATCGTTCTTCGGGATATCACATAATTAATAGATCCAATAAGTTTTGAAGCCATGAATTCCTGAAGTTCTGAAGTGCTGGAGATTAAAGGTTAAGTAATAATCATTTTAATAAAGATTAATTAAGGATAATTAATCACTTCATGACTTTGTCCTTTGGGACATGATTAACATTCTTTATTCAAAAGTCCCAAATTCTCGAAGTGTCAGAGTACTTATTATTTCTAATCATGATCGCTAATGATAATTAAAATGATTAAGATAAGATACTCGAAGAAAAGTTTGCCGATGTCATGTAATAAATTCACCAGCTTACTAGCATTATGACCCTGTCGTTCAAACGTGAGGTATTAAATGTAAAATTGATTGTGTGTTTAAATTGTGATTTAATAAAGATTTGAACTCTACTCCATCTCTGTATTTGTATTCCTAAGCGTTATTTTTCATACGGGAGAAAATATTGTTAGCGAGAAGTCATGGCGCCTTGCAGAGGATAAAAAACGCCAGTCCAAGATTAGTCTGCAGAGGAGCCAAACCCAAACTCTCATATTTATTCAAACACTACAACTTGTTTAACAAGGAGTATTAAATATTGGGTGCATGTTTATGAAATTCTCGAGGAAAATCAATCCATTTTTTTTGATGATGCAAGCGAGGGGAAAGATGTTTTAAATGAAAATAAGATCAAGGACTTCACCAAGTCAGTATTACATAAGGTTGCATCATGACCAATGCTACTTCCCTACACAAACATGATATGTTGGGCTCTGGAGCATGTGGATATACCGACCATGAATATCTACAAATACCAAAGAACTATTGTCGACTCTTTTCAACCTGAAGATATCCAAGTATTGTATAAATTGACCAATACTCCCAAATATGTATACAATGCAGAATTTGTGAATTTTTTTGAGAAAGAAGAATGTGTAGATTATGATAGAAGCATTCATGATATAATTAAAACCTGGTGGGGAAATGAAAATAAATTCAAAGTAGACAATCATGGTATATATTTCACATCTTCTTGTGATGCACACATTATGTGCATAACTATGATGCTCTGTAGATTGTATGGAAAGAAAAACCCTGCACATTTCAACGTTGATTGTGTTCATATTATTAATGAAGTTGTAGAGGGTTTCACTTTTAATTGGGGAAAGTTGTTGTCTGAAAAATTGATCAAACAAATAGAGATTTATACAAGTGAGAAGTCTAAAGGTGAACCAACTCCTTTTTATATGTCGGCGTATATTATGGATGCTATATGTTACAAAACCCCTTCCCCCTTGATGAATTGGAGTTGGATTCCAAAATCTCATGAGCCAATACATATCTATCTTTCCAACTTGTGGGGGGAAAATGAAAAAGATAATTTTTATGAAATTTGCCATAATGTTATCATCCCAATTCATGAATTTCTACATGGTAACTCTCCTCCCTGGATTTCTGAGTAGATTATGGGAAATTTAGGTGCAATTGTAGACTGGTACATCGAGGAGAGTTTCTCCTATATCAAAGTTTATGTCTATTTTGCATCTCCTCATGCTTTACCGAAATTTCTGCTAGACAGACTCATTTGCAGGAAAGTGGCATACCAGACAGTTTCTACAGGCATAACTAAAGAATTAAGGGAAGCACAAAAAAGTGTATGGCCAACTTATCCCATACAGGTTGGTGAATATTCCTTGTTAGATTTTGGACATGCTAAGGTTGAAGCTTCAAATTTAGAAGATATTTTATTGTGTTATAATGAATTCAAAAGGCATGATCCACATAAAGTGTTAGAAACTCATTTGGCTCAGTTCAACATGAAAAATTACTTTCATGAAGATTCACCATTTGATGATATTTTTAGAGGAGCAAAATCATATGATGAAGTTCTATCCATAATCCAAACTTTCTCTGATAAGGAACAATGATATTTTCTCAATTTTCAAAAGCACAGGAGAAGTTGTCTTCCAAAGATTTTACAAGAAGAGCAAAGTTTAACTCATAATGCTAATCCAGTTTTAGATGTGCCACCATATTCTAATCCTAAGTAGCATGATCTAACTAAGGTCAAAACCAAAGAAGTTGATAAAACACTAGATGCATCATCAAAAGATATAATAGAGAAAGAACAAAATCTACCAAGTAAGACTCTTCAAGAAACATGGGCAATGTTTGAAGCATTCATGAAGCATGGACATGTTTTTCCTCAAATTGTTTCAAACACTGAGATTCGCTTAAAATATATTTCTATTCAAGGGAAATATACTGCACTTACATCTCCTATCCCATCCTTAAATCCTCTTGCATCAAGTTTTGAAATACATGGTTCAGAGGTAGTAAATGTTAAATATCTGACACCTATTGAGTAAGAAGAAATTCCTTCATCAGATTTCCTTTTTCAACAAGAAAAGGAAGGCTAATGTGCAGAGAGAGATTCAAAACAAAGGAGGCGTAGTCACAAAAAGACAGAAAATGATATTTGATGGTCAGGGACAAAGTCACCCTGAATTTGCAAGACAGGTAACAGATTCTCTAGGAGCCTTTGCAACGACAAATTTATGGTTAGTAGACAATTTATGGTTAGTAGAAAATATTGAGCAAAAAAATATTTTGATTGAGCAGTTGCAAAATGATTTGAAACAAACAAAGACAATTGTTAAAGAACAAGGTAGTTCTGAATTAGCTCGTGCCCAACAAAGTTATGAACAACAAATTAAACAGTTGGAAGAGAAATCAATAACAAGTCTCCAAGATCAACAAATGTTGAAGAATACTATTTCCTATAAAGATGCATTGATATTGCATTTAAAATCCCATGTCAAAAAAGTTGAAAATGAAATTGTTGATATTTTTTCTTTTAAGAAACAAGCCCTTGAAGTTAATGATGGATTACAATCAGCTCAAGATAGTTTCTGTGAAAGCTTGGACATTATTCAAAAAAAATATTTTATCATCAATGATTCATTACAAATCATTGCTGATAAAGAGAAAGAGTTAGTCAATACAAGATCCAAGTTTCAAGAGTTAATGATGTGGAATCAAAGTTTAAATGTACCGGGAATTGCTTAGTTTTCAGATCTCAAACAGTTAAAGGGTGAAATGGCAGTAAAGATTTGAGAAAATAATCTTGAAGAGAGTAAAAGATTGGCTAAATAAGCCAAAGGAGCTTATTTAAATACTCTATTAGCCGTGGATGTAGAAATGGATGATATTGAACTTGGTGATGTTCATTCAATTATTGGGACTCTGTTAGGGACCTAACCCCTCACGTAGGTAGAATGATATATTCAGATGTAATAAAGGTCAATATTAATAAGGCCTTGCAATAAGGTAGAATAAGTCGAATGTAAGAAGACCTAATAGAAGCTTCCGCTTCTAGAAGGATCTTCCTCTAGATGGTTCGTTTAATAGAAATATTTAGTATAAATAGGAGTCGAGGGTATGAGAACCCTAGCTTTGATATTATTGTAATAGAGCTCTGCTCGACTGGAGGTTTCCCCCTCGAAGAGGCCCGTGAACATTGCTCTCAGAATCAAAGTGATCTTTTTGGTGTTATTCTGATATCATTTTAGTATTATTGTGGTGTTGTTATGGTTATATTGTTGTTTATCTGCCATTTCCAACATTTTATTTATGTTCTGCATACTTTTTATATCTGTAATATTACAAGTGGTATTAGAGAACTTTCCTTGGCAAAAAATTGTGGGTTAATTTTTTTCAGGGTAGAGACGTATTCCAACGTCTTTAAGCTACAAAGATCTGTCGTTATGTGCATAAAACCGCGATTGAGGGATTCATACATGCATAAAATACAAGTGGTACTTAAGTGCACATTTGTTGGCCACCCTTGTAACCCTTGTTGGTACCCCTTTGAGTGGTAGCACATCAGACATCACCTGTATACGGATCGACCTAGATTTCCTGAAGCCCTCTTTAGATAAACCGATCGACCACTTGACTGCTATAGTGTCACCGGGAATAGCACTCAGGAAGATACTCTCTAGTACCTGGGTAGTTAGGTAGTACGACTAAGGGCACGTTCTAGCCTCCTTAGTTGGTGCCCTGAGATATTGGGCCGAGTACTACTATTGGACCCCACACATATATCAGAGAGCTATAGAACAGGGAAAATCCTTGTCTGTAGAACCCTTGAATACCTAACCCTTGGGGACGGAAGCAAAACATAAAACATACAAGATCTATTGCCGTGCAACTGTGTTCGAGTTGCCAAATCACTACACATTTCTTCCTGGTTAAGCATTTGGGCATTTCATCACTGTAATATTCTTCAGACCAGAG
>ML802415.1:85810-126878 GCA_009831015.1 Picea engelmannii
TTACACCATTATTTGAGACCTATTCCATTGGATTTATCTCTTCGCCCTTATCACATTCATACCTATCATTTTTTAGAAATTTTTTTGACCCCACCCGCCCCTTTTTGGTTCCCTCTTCATCATGACCCATACCCGTAGCCAAGACTTGGAAGATCACTTCAATACCTCGCAATCTAATTTCACAGAGATCCAACAAGAAGTGAGACAACTCAGTACCAATATTGCCACCATCAATCAAAACATGCATTCCTCCATCGCTGCATCAATCACCGAACTCAAAGAAGACCTCAAACAAGACATGATGATTGAGCTTGAATCTATCATTTCAATGATTTGCACCAAGCTGCATATCCCCGCAGATCCCCCTTATCTGACCCACCTTTGCATACCAAAGCTGAAACTTCCTCTCATTCCCATAATTTTCAGCCCCATCACTTTCAGCTTGACCTACGCCTTCCGTGGGTGGATGTTACCAAATTTGATGGCTCATATCCCACTGGTTGGGTAACTCAAATGGAACATTGTTTCTCTTTGTATGACATTACAAATGATTTGGCCAAACTCCAGTATGATGTTCTCCATCTAGGTCAAGAATGTTGGCAATGGTGGCAATGGAGAAAAACTGTTCGTCAAGGGTATGTTGCTTGGACACACTTTGTGGGAGAGCTTTATGAACACTTTGACACTGACACCAACCATTTATGCCATTTGACAAAGTTGAAACAATATGGTACAATGGAAGACTTTATATCTTCTTTTGAGCGACTAGCTTTTCGTACAGAGGGCATGTCTGATGCTTTTTTCTGAGAATGTTTTATTAGTGGCCTCAAGGATGAGATTCGTGCCCATGTCCTCATGGCTTGGCCTCAGAGTTGGGTGGAGGCTACTAAAAGGGATAAGGAAGAACAATAGGTTGTCTCTTCTCAAAACCCGAAACCCTCCTTTATCCCTCGCACTAAACCAATAAATCCCACTACTCCTTCTGCTCCACTAAAGATCCAAAAATTGACCAGGGATGAAATGGCTGAACGCCAAATCAAATGCCTTTGTTATAATTGTGATGAAAAATATTTTTCAGGCCACAAGTGTAAGGAACAAAATATTTTTATGTCCATCTCGGAGGATATTTCAAAAGAGGATGTTGAAACTGCCCTTGTGTCTGAGTCACCTGAACCCACTGACATAACCCCTCCCTCAGACCCTCCCGAAGTAGAACCGGTCATTTCCCTAAATGCTCTCACTATCTTCTATGCTCCCCAAACTCTCAAGCTAATTGGTTACATTAAGCATAGGAAGGTCACCATTCTTGTTGATAGTGGAAGCACCCATAATTTTATTCATTGCTGCATTCCCCAAGAAAATCATTGCTATATCCATGCAGTCAATAATTTCCAAATCATGATTGCCAATGGTAACTCCATGAAACGTGGAGGGCGCATGTGAAAATGTGCATCTCCAAATTGGTGAATGCCACGCAAAATCTCATATGCTTTCTATTGACATGGGCGGTTGTGACATTGTGTTGGGTGCAGACTGGATAAGGACTTTGGGTTTCATTCTCATGGATTTTAAGGAATTAACCACGAAATTCAACCAGGAGGGCCAACAATATAAGTTCCAAGGCATCATTGTCGGTTCACCTGAGATCATTAGTTCCCATAGCATGGAAAAGCTGCTAAAAAAAGGTCATTCTGGCATTATTTCCCAACTCCATGCCATACAAGCAACTGCGACACCCTCTGTGCTGAAAGACCTCCAATTCATTCTCTCTAAACATCAAGTGGTCATTTCCACTCCCCAGGGACTCCCTCCTTCCTGTGGTGTTCATGATCATTCCATTACCCTTGTACCAGGAAGCCTTCCTCCCAATATCTGTCCCTATCTCACCCCTTTTCCCAAAAAAATGAAATTGAGAAAATGGTTCAAGAACTGCTTAACATAGGCGTTATCCGCCCTAGTATGAGACCCTAGTATTATCCTATGGTCATGGTCCTGAAGAAAGAAGGTTCTTGGTGCATGTGACCTGACTTCCACGCCCTCAACAAACTCACCATTAAAGACAAATTTCCCATTTTTGTCATTGCTGACCTCTTGGATGAATTGAGTGGTGCCCAGTTCTTTACTAAACTTGATCTTTGTTCTGCCTACCACCAAATCTATATGAAAGAGGAAGACATTCCTAAGACTGCCTTTAGAACTCATGAGGGCCACTATGAGTTTTGGTCATGCCCTTTGGCTTGTGTAACGCCCCCTCCACCTTCCAAATCCTCATGAATAATGTCTTCCATCCTTTTATCCGTCATTTTGTCTTAGTTTTCTTTGATGATATCCTCATCTATAGCAAAAAATGGACAAACCATCTAGTTCATGTGGATTGAGTTCTCCATCTACTCTCTCAGCACCAACTTTTCCTGAAACAATCTAAATGTGCTTTTGGCACCTCAGAAGTCGAGTACTTGGGTCATCTTGTTGGCAAGGACAACATAAGGGTGGATCCTTAAAAGATTGAAGCTATGGAAGACTGGCCTCACCCAAAGACTCTCAAAATCTTGCGTGGATTTCTGGTCTTAACAACTTACTATGGCAAGTTTGTTAATAATTATGGAAATATTGCAACACCTCTCGCTGCACTCCTGAAAAATAATTCTTTCACTTGGACTCCAACAACTGCTCAGGATTTTCAAACCTTGAAGATGGCCATGTGCACCACTCTAGTCCTAGCCCTTCTTGATTTCACAAAGACCTTTGTCCTGGAATCTGATGCTTCAGGGAAAGGAATTGGCACTGTCCTTATGCAAGAGGGTTGGCCTTTGGCCTTTACCATCAAACAACTCTCTGAATGAAATTTGGGAAAATCAGTCTATGAAAAGGAAATGCTAGCTATTCTGCATGCCGTTGATATGTGGCACCCTTATATATTGGGGAAACACTTCCAAATTAAGATAGATCATCAAAGCCTCAAGTATTTTATGGAACAATGCATTTCCTCCTTAGAGCAACAAAAATGGGTGACTAAGATATTTGGATATGATTATGAGATCATTTACAAGAAAGGAAAAGACAATGTGGTTGCAGATGCACTTTCCCGAAAATATGAAGATAAAGGATCGCTTTTTTCTCTCTCCTTTATTGTACCAGATTGGCTCTAAGCCATTCGCCAGGAATGGCTACATGATCTCAAAAGTTCGCATATGATACAACAGTTGTAGTCCAATTCTCCAGTTTCCCCAGGGTACTCTTGGCTCCATGATGAGCTTCGATACAAAGGCCATTTGTATTTAAGTAAACAATCAAAACTTAAATCCGAGGTACTTTATGAGCTATGCTACACCCACAACTGGGCACTCTAGGTTTACCAAAACCTATGATAGGGTCAAATGTTCTTTTTTCTTGGATGGTATGAAACAAGACGTTTGTAATTTTGTAGCCGAATGTGATGTGTGTCAACGCAACAAGGGTGAAACAGTTAAATATCCTGGAACACTACAACCTCTTCCGATTCCACCTGCTATTTGGAGGGATATCTCTATGGATTTTATTACAGGCTTACCTAAATCGGGAAATAAATTAGTCATCATGGTGGTAGTTGATCGCCTTTCCAAGTATGCTAATTTCTGTGCTCTTCAACACCCATTTACAACATCCAATGCAGCTCAACTTTTCATGGATCAGGTCTTCAAGCTTCATGGCATGCCACATTCTATTGTTTCCGATCGCGACCCAAATTTCACTAGCAATTTTTGGCAAGAAGTGTTCAAGCTACAAGAAACCCAATTGCATCTTAGCACAACTTATCATCCCCAGACTGATGGTCAAAATAAAGTTGTCAACAAGTGTTTTGAAACATATTTGAGGTGTTTTGCATCAGAAAAGAAAACTCAGTGGGCTCAATGGTTACCCCTAGCTGAATGGTGGTACAACACTTCATACCATACAACTACTCGCATGACTCCTTTTGAAGCGGTATATGGACAAAATCCACCTTCAGTTCTCTCATATTTACCAGGTGTCTCGAAGGTCTAGGCAGTTGACCAAATGATTACAGTTCGAGAGGCTATTCTTCATACCCTCAAAGAGAATTTAGTCATGGCCTAGAATTGCATGAAGCAACAAGCAGATCAAGGTCACTCTGAACGTCAATTTGCAGAAGGGGATCAGGTGTTTCTTCAACTGCAACCTTACAAGAAAAATTCCCTCAAAGCTGACCATTGTTAGAAGCTGGCGCCCAAATTTTATGGTCCTTATACCGTTCTCAAGCATGTGGGACAGGTGGCGTATCAATTAGCTTTTCCTAGTCATTCTAAGCTACATCCTGTTTTTCATGTTTCATGCTTAAAGAAGGTGATTGGAACTAAGTTCCAAACTCAAACCACCTTCCCGAGTTGGACGAAGAAGGATCCATTTGGCTACAACCATAAGCAATTTTGGACCAACGTGAGCGTCTCCTGCGTCAGCGAACCATCAAGGAAGTGTTAGTCCAGTGGAAAGATACAACTCCAACAAATGCCACTTTGGAACCAACTACCATTCTGCAACAATTTCCACATCTCAAGCCTTGAGGACAAGGCTATTTTTAAGGGGGAGGACATGTTAGGGACCTAACCCCTCACGTAGGTAGAACAATATATTCATATGTAATAAAGGTCAATATTAATAAGGCCTTGCAATAAGGTAGAATAATTCGAATGTAAGAATACCTAATAGAAGCTTCCACTTCTAGAAGGATCTTCCTCTAGATGGTTCTTTTGATAGACATATTTAGTATAAATATGAGTCAAGGGTATGAGAACCCTAGCTTGGATATTATTGTAATAGAGCTCTGCTTGACTGGAGGTTGCCCCCTTGAAGAGGCCCATGAACATTGCTCTCAGAATAAAAGTGCTCTTTCTGGTGTTATTCTAATATCATTTCAGTGTTATTGTGGTGTTGTTCTGGTTATATTGTTGTTTATCTGCCATTTCTAGCATTTTATTTCTATTCTGCATACTTTTTATATCTGGAATATTAAAGACTCTCAATGTCAATTGAAAAAGAGAAAATTTGAATAAAAATAGGGAAAAGGATAAAGATGTCATTCAAGAGATGAATCAAGTCAATTTGCATATTTTAAACCATTTCCTTGTTAAACAAAGTTTACAGTGTCAAAGCACCCAACAAGATGCGGCCATAGTACAAAAGAATTTACCATTGGTTCATAGAAAGGATTTTAACTTTGAGTTAAATTTTAACACAGAGCCTCCTAAGTTCATAGTTTCATTATTGAATATGCACACTCAATACAAAGATAAACATAAAATAGTTGCATCTATGAGCAAATAAAGAAAGGATAAGCCTTGAAGCAACCATCAAGGATGATGTTTCCAGAAGCATGACAAATGTTCAAATATTGTATTTTGTAATATTCAGTTTAATGTTAATTAACATTCAAAGTATTTTCTTCTATTTTAATTTCTAGGAATGTGGATTCTAACCGATTTTGGTTATGAAGGAATTGTATAAATATATACATTTGAGATATGAAAATGGATTTTTCTCGCCTGATGTAAAGAAAGACTTTTTAATAGAAATTACTAAAGAAATACATAGATTCTACTTCTCATTTCCTTGAGTAATGTGTTTTGTATGTGTTACTACTTTCATTATCATTATCCATTCTATGGTGTTTAAGAAATGAACAAATGCAATTTAGTAATACATCTACTGTAGTTTACTTATTAGACATCTATTCATGTATACATTTTCCTCTATTTTGCTGTGAGTAGAACAAGACCTGTATCTTTGTATTTGCTCTTATTTATTCCATATTCTAGACACACATTCCACATTTCTTCTATTGAAAATAAAGTAAGGTTT
The DNA here is from genome assembly GCA_009831015.1 of Picea engelmannii. Taxonomy (NCBI): domain Eukaryota; kingdom Viridiplantae; phylum Streptophyta; class Pinopsida; order Pinales; family Pinaceae; genus Picea; species Picea engelmannii. The sequence goes on from ML802415.1 coordinate 91,664, forward strand.
ATCAGAATTGGATACCTTGCTTTGTTTGTCAATTTTGTTTACTCTTATCCTTCTTTTCATCTCTTGATTATCGATAAACACTCAAGGAAAGAGATAATGCCTATGTGTTTCCAAATTATAAAAGTATTAGAGTTTCATTCTAAACTGAAGGTAGAAAGGCACTTAAAAATCAAATATCATTATCTTGGATGTCTGACATTGTTCTTTGAGCCTGGAAAAAATATCAGGAACAACATATTCTTTTGGCATCGTTGCCAGAGAACAAAGAAAGGAAGTTATTTTCTCCTGGGAGTACTGTTAGAAATAATGAAGGGGGGGGGGTGGTGAATCAATATTACCCTTTTAAACAATTAGTTATTACTTTTTTAAATTCTATTTATCATCACAGTAGATCAACAATGGACTTGTATTTAAGAATAAATTATATAAGTATACTTAACAAGAATTACAAAGTTTATAAAGAATAATATGTGATTGTGAAGGACACCAATCCTCTTTAGAGCACCAACTCTTGGAGACACAAATCCCCTTCTTCAGGGAACCAACCCTAGGAAGCACCAACTCCCTTGTTTTTAGGGTACCAACCCTAGGAAGCACCAACTCCCTTGTTTTAGGGAACCAACCCTAGGAAGCGCCAACTCCCTTGATTTAGGGCACCAACCCTAGGAAGCACCAACTCCCTTGTTTTAGGGCACCAACCCTAGGAAGAACCAACTCCCTTATTTTCACACTTTAATTAGAAAAGGATATGGATATTTCCTTGATCCTTCCTTCCACCCTCACTGCATAATTATCTTCAACTTTCCTTCTTGGACTCTGCTTCTTCTTTTGATCTTTTGATCTAGACTATAGAGACACCTTATTCTCACCATTCTTTCTTGTTTATATAGTCTTCCTACTGGTTTGAATTTGAGACATTGCATCTTTTGACAATGAACCATTGCACCCTCTCATTTAAATGATAATATTAAACTTTAAATAATATCATTTTCCCTTTTATTCTTTATTCGTAATGCTCATGATTTAACTCTTCTTTAATAATGACTGTGTATCAGTTCATTAGTCTACAAATCTTGAATTGTTGTGAATTTGAGTCTTAATCAATAGGCACTCCCTTCAATACAAAATTCATGTGACCGCGAGCTTGAAACCACGAGCTTAATCTCCATTTGTGCTTCCTTCTTTATGCTCCTTACCTTATCAAGTGATCAGTGCTGGATTCGTGTCCCTCTTTTCTGTTAGGACCATATGTTATGGCTAATAGATTAGGGTGCAAATCCTGTTCTACACTCTATCCCAAAGGCACTTTTTATTCACCAAGTGACCACATACTATAACCATGAGTTATCCCAGTTATCACTTAACCCAACACAACTTCATAATGTCCATATGAATTTGACCTGTGACCGAGAGCGAATACATATGAGGCTTTATCATGGAAGTTCAATCTCATTCGTCGCTTCTTTCTCTTTTGATCTTGATATGACGATGTGGATTTAATCTCTTTTTGAATGGACGATTATTGCTTATCTGGAGGCTAAAACAAATCAATGGCCACAACTTAATATTCAGTTGAAATGAATGGTTCTCGTTCACTCTAGGACTTCGACGATTCATGACTTCGGGTTACTAGAATATGAAGCAATTCAATTCCTCTGGAGCTTTACCTACCGAATAAATCATAAAATGGCGGTGACCGCTGGCTATCAGTTAACTCATGCTTACTCTATTCTTCCACTATGATTGATCAATGGTTGAGAATGATCTCGAAGGAGATCAACGATTAGCGTTACTTCATGATTCATGCTTACTATATCCTTCCACTACGCTTTATCAACGATCGAGAATGCTCCTGAAGTAGATCAACGGTTAGCGTTACTTCATGATTCATGCTTACTCTATCCTCTCATTACATTTAATAAATGGTCAAGAATGATCCTGAAGTAGATCAATGGTTAGCGTTAATTAGTGACTTCGACCTTTGGTACTTAGAGCATTTTTTCTAGTAGGAGAAGCTGGACATCCCCGAAGACTGTAATTCTGGAGTGACATGGCATGATGATGCCACCTATGATGACGTGGACCCTTAGTGTGTGTTCCATGTGTCACACAAATTCATGAATTTCATATACCTTATATGCCAAATGAGTCTTGACATGTGTCACCTTCTAGAATGTGACACGCGTCATCTATTGCTGACATGGTCCTGCTGACATGGACCTAATGATGTGTCACATGTCTTCTTCCTTGATCTAATGGTCGTATATTCATCTGACGTTCCCTATTGATTTGGCAATTTTCATTTCTTTGGGAATATGAAACTTTTAAGACTTTGATCTATTAATCCCAAATTTCCAAAGTATCGAAGCACCGAAGTCCTACTCACCGTTTGATCTAATGGTTGAGAACTCACTTGAATTTCCTCCACAAAATATGATGACTCTTATTAACTCCAGGGCTCCAGAGTTCAAGATTTCTTGGTTTATATGAACTTATTATGGCCGGAGTAGGTCAATGCCAAAGTTGACCACCTGATCTAATGGCTTGCATTTCTCCCGAGGAAATCTTAGATCAACGGTCTGCATGAGTTTGTTTAATCTGAGACTCCGAGATATTGTGGCTTACCCTGTCCTTCCACGAAACTTGATCAGATGGTTGAGAATTCATCCGAAGTTCCTCCTCTATCTAACGGTTTGTGGGATTTCATGACTTTGTGACTTTGTGAGTTCATGCCTCTGCCTTGTCTCCAATGTTCTCCGAAGTGGTGAAGTTCCAGAGTCCTTTTGTTCTTGATCTATGGTTGAGGATTGTCTATCCTGATCTGATAGTTGGGATTTAATTTCTCCTAGCCTTTGGCTCCACCTCGATCTAACGATCTTGAATTTATATCGAACACTACATCAACAAACATGAGTCCTCCTCGATTCAATTGTTGTGATTACTCCTGAAATTCAAAAAGGAACGGTCACAATTAATCCACAATCCTTTGCATGGATTTCCTTAATTTGCAGAACTCTATTTCTACTATGTTACTTCAAATGCACCATCTCTTATGGGATTCGATCGGTGCGCTCATTTATGCACTATCTATACATGATCACAATACTCTATTTCTCCTGATCTTTTCCCTCAACCTTAACATTGTGTGCTCTGATTCTGTGTGTGTATTATTTGTAGATTCTCCCTACTATCTCTCCTGAGATTTAGGATCACAGGATCATTATTGATCCTATCGTGATAAACAATGATCACAAATTTCTTCTGCCACAAGGTGACATCAATTCCAACACCATAATACCATGTCCAACATTGATCATATTAGTCTTCTTTGACATCAATTCCAACACCATAACACCATGTCCAACAAGTATGACAAAGATGAGTTTTGATTCTCGAAGATGAACAAGAATCAAACATACGTTTAGGCTCGTTTTGATTGTCACCTGGGGAATCCACTACTGTAAAGCTGGAATTCAGGAAAAGGAATACCAAAATAAATCCAGATAAGAAGCATATCACACCTATCTCAGATCCTGAAAAATTGCTCAAACCTAAAGGTTATCTAAAACAAACTTCTGTGTCAACAGGTAAGGCTTTTCAACCCAAAGTTTCTCAAGTTAAGGTTAAAATCTCTGCGAAAGAAATAAGTGTAGTTGATTTAAAATAAACACCTCAAATTAAATTTTCTTCCACCGAGGCTTCAACTAGTGCTTCAGAAGTTAAGTGAGAAAATCTAGAGATTGAGATACCCTAGGTAAAATTATACGATTTAGAAGGTTCCAATTTTCAAAATAAACCTTTTTCTTCCACTAGAGTTTATGATTTTGAGATTAAGGAAGAATCCTTAGTGCCTAACCCTTGACCTATCCTCAGTCCTTCTTAAGTAAGGGTTTCTGTCCCTAAAAACCAAGAAGATTATCCTTTATCTTTGGGTTCCTCTCATATTATTTCTCCCATCTACTTCCCAGATAGATCTAAAGGACCATAAACTCACTATCAAATTTCTTCTGAAATTGATTATTCATCTATATCAAGAGATCCATCACCTTTTGATTATCTTGTAGACCTCCGTTATTATCTCCCAGAAGCTATTAAAGATTTAGGACAACAATCATTTGAAATATTTGACAACCTTCATTACATTCCTCACATCCTATATCGAAAACCCACAATGGCTGATGTATGAGGTGGAGGTTGTGGAGTTGGTGGACAAATAAATCCACCACCACCTCCTCCAAGAATTTTTGCCAAAGTAGCTGCTCGATATGCTCCTTTATCCCTTCTTGCAAATTTACATGATTTACCTGACAATTATATGAAGAATTTGCCTAAATTTACTGGAGAAGGGGATTTAACATCTATTGAGCATATGACATTCTTTGAGCAATGTGCTAATATACTTGGTATTCAATTTGAAGATGTTTATATGAGATTATTTGTAAAAATTTTTGAAATCCAAGTCAGAACCTAGTTTAGGGGACTTCCTGCAAATTCTATAACAACTTATGATGAATTAGAAACTACTTTCATAAGATAGCGGGGTGAGAAAAAAGACCACCTTTATTATTTGACTGAATTTGGAACATTAAGAAATAAGCCTTCTAAAACCATTTATGAATTTATTCAAAGATTTAACAAGCTTTATAGTAAGATCCCAGTCGAAGTTAATCCATCTCAACCATCTGCAAAGGTTACTTTTGCAGTGCGTTTGATTCTGATTTTGCATCACTTTTGAGAGAGAGAAGAGATACAACATTAGCTGTGATGCAAGATGATGCTATTGAAATTGAATCTAATATGATGGCTTCAGGAAAATTAAAAACCAAGGTTGAAATTGGAATTAGAGAGCCAAGGAAATTTAAAGAACAAAGGGGACGTTCAGGTTCGGGGAGGAGTGCCCAGGATGAGAAAATAGATCAAATGGCTAAGTTAATTAAGGATTTGTCAAATAATTTATCCAATATGGAGATGTAGAAATCCAAACCTGAACCTTATGCTAGAAATCCAAATCAATTCAGGAGAAACATTAATACAAATCCTCAATTTCAGAAGAGACCACTTAAAAACGAGGACTAGAAAATTCAGGCTCCTTTCAAAACTGAAAATTTAGTACAAGGATATGAACAACAAGAATACAAAGAAATAGACGAGGGAATAAATTTAATCAGTGATGATGATAATGAACCTCATCTAACCCAACAAGATTATGAACTATCTTTAGGTTCTGGACAACTATTTGATGAGGAAAATATTAATAATTTTGATGAACCTACCTCTCAGTATAAAATTATTACTGATTCAATATTGGTCGAATTACAAGATAAGTATGATTTAAGGCCAAGAGATAGAACTGTTGCTGTGAATCAACCCAAAAAGGTTTTACTACAAAAGAAAGGAAATGAAGCTGTGGTCTCAAAACCATCAACTGAAACATCAACAATTCAAACGAAAAAAGTTGAAGCAAAGACAACAAAAACTAAAACACTAGAGAATAAAGAGGCATAAGTGTAGACTAAAGAATCAATAAAACTAGTTAGCACTTTTAATATGGAAAATGAACTGAATAAAATCAAAATTCCAGTACATTTGATAGAAGTCGCTAAGAATATGTCATATAAGAAGAAAAATTCAAAAGTCATCAATCTTCCAGATTCAAAGAGTCAAATTGATGTTATTAATCTTCAAGATGAGTGTCCAACAATCATGTTTGGGCCTCATATTGAAAATGATAAAGATTTTGTGGCTCCATTTTATATTACACTTACTGTACATGATCATTCACTGCACAATTGTATGCTAGTCTCAGGTGCTTCACATAATTTGATGCCAAAGGCTATAATGGATAAATTGGGATTACAAATTACCAGACCTTATCAAGACCTCTATTCTTTTGATTCTAGAAAAGTTAAGTGTTTGGGTATGATAAAGGACTTAGTTGTGAATTTGGCCCAAATCCCAGTCAAAAGTGTTCTTATGGATGTGGTAGTAGCTGATGTACCTGTAAAGTATGACATGCTTTTTTCAAGATATTGGGGTGCTAAATTAGGAGGATTAGTACAGTTAGATATGATGTATGCCACAATTCCTATTTTTGGTGGGAAATATACGAGATTATATAGAGAGACAAGACTCGCTTATACAATCAATGATCCACAAAATCCTAATAACTATCCAATCTACTTTTCCGATCATGACTTAGGAAATTGTATATTAAATTTTGATGATGATTTTGAAAATTGTACAAAGAATGAGAATGTTAAAATTCCTGATGAGAATGTAAATATTAGAGAAGGAATGTGGAAAATGTATTTCGATGGTGCCTCTTCATGGGAAGGAGTTGGAGCTAGAGTATTATTTGTGGCACCAAATGATGAGTATTACATTCCATTTTCTTATAGATTGCAATTTGATATTGATTATACAAATAATGTATGTGAATATGAAGCTTTGATTTTAGGATTAGAAGATGCTAGAAAGCTAAAAATTCAACACTTAATTGTATACGGGGATGCCAAATTTATTGTGAAGCAAGTGAGACAAGAATGTTAGGCTAAACATCCCAGAATGAGATTCTATCAAAATTGTGCATGAGACTTAATTGAAAATTTCTTCGTGTCTTTTAATATTCATTCTATTCCAAGATTGCATAATCAATAGGCTGACTTCTTAGCCAGGGCATCAAGTACTTTCATCCCACCCACTGTTTTGAAATTGAAATATCACATTGAGATGAGACACAAACCTTCGATATAAGATAATGTTCATTACTAGTAAACATTTGAGGATGACGAACATATAAAGCAATTCCTTGAAATGATTGATGAATTTTCAGAAAGTTACATTGATCAAGAAAATCAAAATGATCCAGCTTGAATTATGTAGGAAGGAGAATTTGAAGAAAAGTTTAAGAATAAAATTGCTAATCATAAAATGCTTCTGTTAAACAATAATTAGATTCCAAAAGGATTCATTCTTTTAGAAAGACTCTTTGATCAAAATGAGATCCCTTTGAAATCTACTTTGCATCCCCAACCAGAAGAAGTTGAAGATTGTAACCTTGGTTCTAAAGAAAGTCGAAAATTTGTGAAGTTGTCTAAATATCTTCCCATTGAACATAAGAAAAAATATACAGAACTGCTCAAGGAATATAAATATGTTTTTGTGTGGTCCTATGAAGATCTAAAAACCTATGCTACTTATATTATTGAACATAAGATTCCTTTAAAACCAGGTGTGAAACCTTTCAAACAAAATCTTAGACAGATCAATCCTATTGTTTTGCCTGTAATAGAAAGAGAGGTTAAGAAACTTCTTGATGCAAAAATTATTGTGCTCCGAGATATTTTGAATGGGTAGCTATTCTAGTTCCAATTAGAAATAAAAATGGTGAGAAAAGATTATCTGTGGATTTTAAAAGTCTAAATCGATCTTCATTAAAATATACTTACCCTCTTCCAAAAATGGATCATATTCTTGAAAAGGTAGTAGGGGAAAATAAAATTTCTATGATTGATGGTTTTATGAGATATAATCAAATAGTTGTTCATGAGGATGATGAACAAAAAACTACATTTACTACTCCATGGGGAACTTTTATGTATCATAAAATTCCATTTGGTTTGATGAATGCAGGTGCAAAATTTCAAAGAGCCATGGAATTAGATTTTGTTGGTGAAAGAGATAAAGTTGTCGTTATTTATTTAGATTATCTGACAGTTTTTCCCAATTCTGATGCAAAGCATTTAAAACACCTTAGACAAACTTTTGATAAATGTAGAAAATATGGTCTGTCTCTAAATCCCAATAAATGTCAGTTTGATATGCAAGAAGGGAAGTTATTAGGTCATATTGTATCAAAAGATGGGATTAAAATTGATCCACAAAGGATTGAAGCCATTGATAAGATTAATTTACCCAGAAATAAAAAAGAGATTAATCTTTTTTAAGAAGAATTAATTTCCTTAGAAGATTCATTCCAATTTTTTCTAAAATTATTAAATTGATCACATATATGTTGAATAAAGACAATGAGGTGAAATGGACAATGAAAGATAAGTAATCTTTTCAACTATTTAAAAAATCCATAGGGGAAGCACCTGTTGGCCCTTGGTTATGAAAGTAAGTGAAGATCAAGGAAGAAAAGGCAAAATGCAAATTGCGCGGAAGACACAGTGACTGTTACTGGGTCGAAGTGAGAAAAATAGTAGAAAAGACGGAGCGAAGTAAAAGGAAGCAAGCCGTTGGATGAGGAGATTGAGGATGACAGAGTAGCAAGGAAGAAGGATCGTGGACAACTCAGCAAGCAGAAAAAGCCACCATTGGATGCTTTGGAGCACTGCACGAGAAGGAAGGAAAGAAAGGCTGGTGAAGCCCTAAAAATGTGGGTCAAGTTGAACTAGGATTTTAGACACCTAGGGTTTTGGTATCTAGGGTTTTGACACCTAGGTTTCGGCCTAAGGATGTCGGTGAGTGATTGTAATGTATAAATAGAGGTCAAGAGGACCTGGGATGGGTTGTTGTCATTTTTGTTACTATTGTTGGTGTTGTGATTGTTGTTGTGTGATCGAGTGAGTAACATTGTGAGAGAGAGAAGTGATGAGTACGCGAGCCTTATGTATTGTAATATCTTCATCTGGGTGTGTAGGGAGGGGAGGGATAGAGAGGAGAAGAAAGAAGATCTACTAGCTAAGAGCGCAAACAAGAAGTGTATGCTTCTTCTTAATACATTATAAAGCATAGTTCTGTGGAAGTATCCCTAGAGAGAGGGTGAACCACATATATCTTGTCTTGTGTGTGTGATTGATGCTATGTTATTTTTACTTTGATATACTGTTATTTCATTATTGTGTTAGATCTGATAGGTAGTTGTGCAAAGTAAGAGATAAGTTGGTAAGTGATATATGCATGCTATATTGTTCTGGTATTAGATCCACTTGATATTCCCCTTGGTTGTAGACATCCCTGTCTTGCAACCCCTCCATAGCTGCTTTGGGTGAGACTGCATCTGCTTCACAAATGTTGCCGAAAGGGCCAATAGTCAGGGCTTGTTGGTGCGCTCTTGGAGCTGAACCCTGGGTCTACCCCTGTTCCAACAAATGGTTCCGTTGCCGGGACAAGAATATTATTGAGGGAATGTTAAGGTGGTTCCCATCAAAGACAAAGATTTAGAAGTGAATACATGATCAAGAAAAGGAATTCGCTGAATCCCAGAACAAGAACCCTAATCTTAGTACAAAGGATTGGTTAGGAAGGTATATTTTTACTGATATACAGGAGATATTCTTTGGAGGAATCCATCAGGAGATATATGAGTGGTTAGCTAGGGTAGCAGATACCCAGTTTGAGATCAAATCTAGACCTCCTGTAGTTTGGATGTTGATGTTGATTAATAAGGTCAAGAGAGTTGATAACGCCGTGTCACGAGCAGTAGATCACTAGTTTGATAGCACCATTGGAGGGTACATCATTGAGTTTGCTGTTGACAGAGTAGATTCATACAACCAAGCCGAGATATATTTCTTCAAGGGACCCAGAGGGAAATTTTTACATTTTATGAATTTGAGAATCAAGATGCTATTGCATGAGAAGAACATCTTGAAGATACAGTAGATTGGTCAGATTTGAAAAAGCTAATGTTCAAAAATTTGGACATCGACAACGACATAGAGGCTAGACATACACACAGTGGAAGAGAGTTCAAAGAAGTTCATCTTGTGAACCTATTTAAGAAGAACTATGAGGATGAGGGTTTCTATAGTGGAGAAGAGGCAGATCTAATGGACGAAGAGAATTCATAACCCGCTAGGGCAGAGGAAGGGAAAGCTGAAGAACCTTTCCGAGAGGAGAAACTTTAGGAACTGAACATATTACCGAAGTAAGTACTATTATTTCTCATGTCAATTCAGTAGCATTAAGCAATTAGAGTAATCCAAGCCACCAGAGCATTCAGAGCACTGTCACTAGTAGTCCACCACATACTCAGTCAAGAACCCTAGGAATATTTATGGAAGATGAGATGAGGCTCCCTATTTTTTGGGGAGATGGGTCTGAAGACCATGATCAACACTGGTTCCTATGTGAAGCCGTATGGAATATTAAAAATGTCACCGATGAAGCTGTTAAAAGAAATTAGTTTAGTACTACCCTTCGAGATCATGAACTAAGCTGGTACATGAAGCTTGTCCAAGGACTTGCACAACCTAAGCCATTGAATGAGATCAAGAATGCATTGACTGCAGAATTCAAGAAACCCAAATCGGAGTCACAATGTATCACAGAGCTAAAAGAGATCAAGCATAAGGTAGCTGAACTCGTTTGGGAATTCGATAAGATATTTAAGACCTTAATAGGCCGATTAAATTTTCAGATCCCAGATGAGCAGAACAAAGAGTGGTTCATTGCTTCCCTCTTACCACACATCAGAGTTCCTCTGATGCAAGAAAATATTGCTTCATAGGCTGAGGCACTGGAGATCACCATGAAGTTAAAATAAACCCCTATGGGAGAATCCAGCTCAGGTATGAGTTAGATCTTGAGTCAACTAACTAGTTTGTCTCTGCAGGTCGAAGATATGAAGAAAGACAAGGGAAAAGATAAAAGAGAATACATTTGGTGTGTCAGATGTAAATCCGAAGGCCATGACAAGGAGAACTACTCCCTATTTCATGAATACTTGGCCTCTTGAGCTCCGATCCCTTTGAAGCAAGTCACCTTACCATGGTACGAGGTATGCTGAAATAAACATCGCCTTGGTGAGTGCTATTACATGCAAAAATATGTTTAGACACCCAAAAATTTGTCTTGCATGTTCTGTAAGTCTATGGGGAATGATGATAGGGATTGTAGGGCTTATGACCTCATGCATGAAAGGTCGAGATACATATACAAAATTCAAGGTGAAGTACAACAAGAAGGAAACACTATGTAGTATAACTCCCCTGGGAGAGGAAACTTCAACCCTAGCAGTGGATTCAGAGGAGGAGGAGGAGGAGGAGGAGGTATGGGTTGAGGCCGAGGATAGATCATCTGTTACAAATGAGTACAACCAGGACACCTTGCAAGGGACTTTCAGAACCCTTGCACTACTTGCAGCTACTGCAACTCGTTTGAACATGTTATAGAAGAATGTCCTATGCTGCTACCTAAGCTTCAGGAAAGACGAGGACCTCAGCAGAACCCGCAAGTGCAACTGATATATGATAAAACTCATGGAGAAGACCCTATATTTGTTGTTACAGGAGAAGACAGACTGACCAAGGAAAGACTACGAAAGACTCAGGAGTCAGGAAAGCTACAAAGAAGACCCAAACTTTTGATCCAAAGAAAGAAAGACAAGTATTCGAGAAGGCAAAAAAAGAGTTCAAAGGAGATCAAGACTCTTCATCAAATACACAACCAGAAGTGAGAGAATATGGAATGCCTCAAGCATTTTATCAGTCTGCTTTGCCAAGAGAAGGAAAAGAGGTAAGAAAGCTCATGGAATTTCTATATACTTGTATTAAGTTGATTCAGGATGAGAGCACTGTACAAGAAATAAAAAATTTAATAACAATATGATCTAGGAAAGGTAGACACCTTACTAAATAAGGAAGTACACCAAATCGCTAAAAAGAGAAGAAATTACACTTGAGTGCTCAAATAGGAGAATATGATATAGACTATGTGGTCCTCGACTTAGGGTCAGAGGTCAATGTCATGACGAAGCAAACTTGGGCACTGATGGGAAAACAAAAGTTGATCTACTCCCCTATTAGGCTTAGGATGGCTAATTAGCAGGAAGTGAGCCCCTTTGGTAGATTGGAACATGCCCCTGTGGACATCGATGGAGTAAGAACATTTGCATATTTTGAGGTAATTAAGACAGTTGATGACAACTGTCCTTACCCTGTGTTGTTATGAATTGACTGGGATTTCAATAATTCCACTGTGTTTGATTTAAAGAAAAGATGTATGATGTTTGAAAGAGATGGCCTTAGGGTCATTGCACCATTAGATCCAGATGAAGGTCAGCGATACACAGAACCTATCAGAGAAGAAGACCGCACATATGAACTGGAAAACATATACAAATTAATGACCAGGCAACATGATTACATTAATCCTACGATTGATGGAAACCTAAGCTGGAAAAGTGACAACACATGTTCATCAGATTCAGAAGAATCACCGGAGAACTAGAAAAACAAAATGTATGAAGTATCTACAAGGAGATGTGCTAGATTAACCAGAGAAGTTCACTGGATAGGCACAATAGTAAGTAACTTGCCCACTTTTGATGGTCTGAATCCTTTAGAAACCTTCCTGTCAGAATTCGAAGCAAGTGTACCAACACAACAGAGATTGTTGGCAATGGATGAGGCCTTGAAAGCAACACCAGCGAGATGGCGGAGGACACACAAAACCAACATTGCAGACTAGGTACAATGTCGTACCTTGATGACAACGTGGTTCTCAGCACAAGTAGAAGGTTGTGAAGTTCGGTACACAGGTCGAAGCTGCCCAAAGTACCATGTGCGAAGTTTCAAGGAAGCATGGAGCAACATTCCTCAAGAGAAGTGGGTGCACAAATTCATTAACAAACTGGACACGACACCTATCAACTGATACCTTTAAGAAGAGCTGCGCCTCGTCATTGCAGATTGGGAAGGTATGACTCAAAATTTTGTAAATATATTCTTATTTGAAAGTCAATTTCCTTTAGTAGATCAAGAATTACAGATTGTTAGAAATAAAGTATTTGAGGAGGCCTCTAGCCTCCCTTTAGAACAAGAAAAGGACGAATGGACTGCGCCTCTCCAGAAACTGCAAGGCTGTTACAACATCAATGCTAATGAGGACGATGATCCTAGGAAGGTGAACATCGCTAAAACAGAAGGCCAAAGAGATGTGGAAGGACCAGGAGTTGAGCTACCATTCATTGGACAACCAATAAAGATTAAGAAAGTCAATATTGGAACAGAGCAGACACTGAAGCTTGCAAATGTTGGAGATTACTGGGATGCTGCTACTATCGATAAGATACTAGAATTACTACATGAATATTAGGACTTGTTTCCAACCAAGTTCACTGATATGAAGGGAATTAAAGGTCCTATGGGAAAGATGAGGATCCCTTTGAAACCAGATGCAAGACCAGTCAAACAGTTGGTCAAACTAGAAGAAGAAAGATTTATTGCGGGATTCCATCATCAGGTACAAAAGGAAAGAGAGAAGGTCTATCATGACAAACACATCAAGAAGAAGGCATTCAAGCAAGGTGATATAGTACTGGTATATGATAGTAAGTTCATAAAGCATCCTGGGAAGTTTCGAATGCATTGGCTTGGGCCATATGAGATCGCCTATGTTACAGAAGGAGGAGTTGCATAATTGAAGAATTTGAATGGAGAATGGAAGGAAGGATTAGTGAACGGGAGTTGACTGAAGTTGTACTATGACAACCACCTGCCTCGCAGCTCTAAGTAAAAGCATAAGGAAAAGGGTTTAGGTACCATGTGCAGTTGAAACTGGGTACCAGACACAGAAAAGACAGTTTGCACAGGGAAGGAGAGGAGGCATAGAGCAGAAAGCAAAGGCTACACTGCGTAGTATGAAGTTGAAGTAAAATAGAAGAATCAGATCGGAAGTGCCTCAGGATGAGTCATAGGTGAGTGTTGTGGGCATGTTGGCCCTTGGTTATGAAATAAAGTGAAGATTAAGGAAGAAAAGTAAAAATGTGAACTGCGCAGAAGATACAGTGACTGTTACTGGGTCGAAGTGAGCAAAATAGTAGAAAAGATGGAGTGAAGTAAAAGGAAGCAAGCCATTGGATGAGGAGATCGAGGATGATAGATCAACAAGGAATAAGGATCATGGAAAACTTAGTAAGTGGAAAAATCCACCATTGGATGCTTTGGAGCATCGCGTGAGAAGGAAGGAAAGACAGGTTGGCGAAGCCCTGAAAACGCGGGTCAAGTTGACCTAGGGTTTTAGACACCTCGGGTTTTGGTATCTAGGGATTTGACACCTAGGTTTTGGCCTAAGGATGTCAGTGAGTGATTGTAATGTATAAATAGAGATCAAGAGGACCTGGGATGGGTTGTTATCATTGTTGTTACTATTGTTGGTGTTTTGATTGTTGTTGTGTGATCAAGTGAGTAACATTGTGAGAGAGAGAAGTGCTGAGTACGAGAGCCTTCTGTATTGTAAGATCTTCAGCTGGGTGTAAAGATCAACCCTGTAGCTGCATGCGCAGGGACGGGAGAGATAGAGAGGAGAAGAAAGAAGATCTGCTAGCTAAGAGTACAGACAGGAACTGTATGCTTCATCTTAATACATTATAAAGCACAGTTCTGTGGATGTAGCCCTAGAGAGAGGGTGAACCACACATATCTTGTCTTGTGTGTGTGATTGATGCTATGTTCTTTTGCCTTTGATATACTGTTATTGCATTACTATGTTAGTTCTGATAGGTAGTTGTGAGAAGTAAGAGATAAGTTGGTAAGTGATATATGCATGCTGTATTGTTCTGGTATTAGATTCACTTGATATTCCCGTTGGTTGTAGACATCCTTGTCCTGCAACCCCCCCATAACTGCTTTGGGTGAGACTGCATCTGCTTCACAGGTGTTTCCGAAAGGGCCAGTAGTCAGGGCCTGTTGGTGTGCTCTTGGAGCTAAACCTTGGGTCTGCCCCTGTGCCAACAACACCAATTTTGGTAAGTCCAGATTATTCGAAGGAATTTTTAGTCTTTTCTTTTGCATTTGAACATACAATTGCAACAATGATTTTACAGAAAAATAATGATGGATTTGAACAAACTATTGCATTTTTTAGCAAAATCTTGAGAGATACAGATTTGAAATATGACATTTTATAAAAACATGCTTATGCTATGGTTAAAGCACTTAAATCTTCCAAGACATACATGTTACATTCCAAAGTGATAGCATATGTACACACATGTACTGTCAAAGAAATCTTAATGCAACATGATAGTTGTTGTTGCAAGAGTTGACTCTAGGCTGTAATAGAGCCAAGCCTTAACACATTTTAAATGAAATAAAATTTGTTGATTGATCATTCATAAGGGGCTTCTAGAACTAGGTCTGAAACAAACCCTTCACTCATTTATAGATCAGAAACGAAGAGGCATGACATCGTTTGTCTAATTGATTTAATAAAGAAGATGGATAGAGGATAGGATATGAAGAAGACTGAAACAAAGAGTTAGGTATTTAATTCTGATAGGTCTAATCTTTATTTCAATGGAAGAAATAACACCAAACTTCAAATATCTGAACACATGTCTTGTCTTACTCATAGCAAGACAGAGGAAAAGCCACGAACAAATAAAACTTGTAAATAAGGAAAAACAATTAAGATGCAGGTCTTGTTCTACTCATGACAAAACAGAGGAAAAACTGCACTTTAAGGAATGCTTTAAATTAGCTACAACAAAAGTATCACTGAATTGTAACCATTACAAGCTGAATTAATGAATGGAAGGAAGAAAGAGAAGTGATGAAAACTTCAGAAACAATAACACAGGAAGAAGACAGAATTAGATAGTGACAAGGTGTAGAATCTCTTGGCACTCTATTCTATATTTGCTAAAAAGGAATGCATTACAAACCTGACCTCCAAAAGGCTCTCGGGCTGTTCCCCCCCTCCTTTTTTTCTTCAAGAATATACAATAATATATGTCTTCTGCCCACTTTCGAATAACTGAAAAAATGATTCAGATTCCAAAAGAAATCCCTCTAGAAATGAACAGGCATTTCATGTAGTTATTGAGGTCAAAATCCTCCCAAAAGATAACAACAGTTACCATCAATTTCAGAAACTTCCTGCCATAGAAAATGGGCCAAACTGCTGAAAACTGGGGTTGTGGTAATGGTTCTGTATCTCTTGAATCGTGATAGCTGTGTATAAAATGAAAGAGGTTTTTGTTCATCTATTTTTTTTGACCAAAAACCTCTCTCGGTGTCCTGAGATCCATTTCCATTTTCCCCAGATCTGCCTTTCAAAAACATGTGTCAAACGGGGAAATTATGAGATCCGAAAATTAGGGCTCAGAGATGGATTCGATTCTCCTAATATGTGACACCTGTAGGAAAACTGAGGGAGGTTATTGATCTCCAATGTGTTAGGCACAAAAAACTATGACCATTTCTCAAAATGATATTCGAATCGCTCAGAATCATCATTTGAAAATGATGACTCAAAACAGTAAAAAACGCCATGAACTTCATCTTTCGGGGGACTTTTGACTACCTTCCCAAGCTCAAAATGAAAATCTGAATGCACCAATGGAAATATTAGGATCTGTAGATGTCAATCGACCATTTGAGTACACAAAAAGGCCTCTCCACGACTGAGAAAACTGATTTTTGCTGAGGCAGTTTATCCATTGGAAAAAATCTACGATTTCGGTGGCTAACAGGTCGAAAACAAGGGTATCTTAGCTGCCAAAAGTCTTGGCTTTCGATAGCTAACAGTGCGATTTCGGAGCACCGTAAGCCACTAAAAGTCTCGAAACCCGATTTTGGGGTTTTGGGTTTCAGGAAACAGAGCAGTGGTTAAAAATCTTTACGTTGGCCAAACCTCCGATGGCTGAAACCCCGAAATGGTGATGTGGCATTTGTGTGAAACCTTATTATAGTGATTTTATTTTAGTTTATTGCATTTTTTTCGTGCCTCCTCGTGAGATTTTCCTCCATGTGGCTTGATGCATGATGCTTGAATGCTTGGTCTCGGCCGATACACTTTCGACAGCTAAGGGCTAATGAAACCTAAGATTTAAGCTACAGAAAGTGCTAAACACTATACATTTTTTCCTCCTAAGCTACCGAAAGCCAAAATTTCAATATTTGTTCCAACATAGGCTCCATCTAGGGATGGTGCTTTCCTGTAAAGCGCCAAGAACAATAGACCAAGTGCCTTCATCCATTGGGCAACCTGAAATCATCCTTATCAAACTCTGAACCCTGTCACTTTACTTGCATCTTTTCGGAACGAAAAACCGCTTATTCATTCATTGGTATATGGAGTCATAATGCTTTAAAACAAAACCATATTGGATTCGAAACTGAACTAGAAACATATTAAAAACCACCGCTGTAATCTAATGCTCAAAGTCAAGCTTATTTATATACATCACCTACTCTAACTACTGAAAAATTCCCACTGAATCAAATGATACTAAAATGCCAGTGAAGCCAATCCAATAATTGTCTAATTATTTGAAATTTTCGCACACTTTCTTTGGGCAGGCTGAAAAAGGAAATTGACAACTCCCATCTAACCTGTTGATGATCATGAATTTTCAAACCTTTCATCGATTCTTGTGACCAAATATCCATGACATAACATACTCTTCATTAAATGAATCTAAACGATCAGCAAAAGGATCTTGGAAAAATATATGGTCCTGAGGTTTTAAAACATCTAGGACTACTCTATGTTCTGATTTATAATTCTCAGGATCATTCTTGAAGAGAATATCTGAGCACCCTTCAAGATCATCTGCAATGGCATCTCCATAATCATGGCACAATCTTGGCTGAAGACCCTCATCCCTCCATGAAAAATCTGCAGCAAGTTTTTCTACAAAAATGATGAAATAATCATCACTATACTCATCATATTTAGGTTCAACAGATAACTTAAGAGGGTCATCAGTCAAACAAAAACTTGGGACATCAACTGCGGATCTCTCAAGCAAAGGAAACTCTGTTACTATCTCTGGCATACTGTTTATTTCAGAATCATACTTCTGCAAATCACAGTCTAAAGCATTCTCGAACAACAAACTTTCTTCAGGATCATTAAACATGGAAACCATATCTTTTTCACGAAACAAAACAGAGTCTAAAATCTGATCTCTTGGTAGGAAATCATCATAAATAGGTTCACTAACTTCCTGTAAAGTTCCATCAAATACATGGCTGTCATCATTTAAAAACAGATTTACATCTTCAGAAATGGAAGAAGTTTGACACTCATATCTGAGACTGTGTCAAAGTTGCAAATCCGTGTGAGTAGGGGATGTAACATAGCTATTCAGGAGCAGGTCTATCTCATCTTCTATAGGTTGATCGTGATGCTGAATATTTTCTTCTTGAGTATGTTCACAAGATCCAACTTCTTTATGAGCCAACTCTTCCTCATACTGATCATCTTCATCAACTTGAGAAATTCTTGATATTTCTTCCTCCTCTTCAAGAGGATTTGTTTGATCGTTTTGTCTTATGAATTCTATATTACAACAATCTTCAAAAAGTATTTCAGCTGAGTAGATTCTTTTACAATGTTGATGAAAAAGAATGCGAAAATCTTTCAATGAAGGAATACTGGAATGGGGTAAAGATTTATACCAGAGTCTAGCATCTTTTTCCAATGAAAACATAAACAATTTCACGAGGACATCTTCATGATGTACATTTAATTCCTCCATGATCTTGTGGAATTCAAACAAGTGTTGAGCGGGATTGTCGTCCGCATATTCTCCAAATTTAGGAAGGACATCTTCCCAAATTTTAATGTCTGGAACAATGTTTGGAAAGCCATAAACATTTGTAAAGTCCAGAGGAGAAAACCTTGCAGCAATTCGAGCAGCGAATGAATTCGACATTTGAGACCAGTGGAGTCACCAACAAAATCATGTAGAGTCTACGAACCAAGGAGTCGCCAGGTGAATGATCACAGCCAATTGAATGCCTATCCCTTGTTCACCATCAAGAGATAGATCTAAACTTTGTCGTATCCCAGGGAAGATAACTTCATCCTCTGTCCCTGGAAACAACACCAGAAAATGTTGTCGCAAGAGTTGACTCTAGGCTATAATAGAGCCAAGCCTTAGCACATTTTAAATGAAATAAAATTTGTTGATTGATCAGTCATAAGAGGCTTCTAGAACTAGGTCTGAAACATACCCTTCACTCATTTATAGATCAGAAACGAAGAGGCATGACATCGTTTGTATAATTGATTTAATAAAGAAGATGGATAGAGGATAGGAGATGAAGAAGATTGAAACAAAGAGTTAGGTATTTAATTCTAATAGGTCTAATCTTTATTTCAATGGAAGAAATAACACCAAACTTCAAATATCTGAACACAGGTCTTGTCTTACTCATAGCAAGACAGAGGAAAATCTATGAACAAATAAAACTTGTAAATAAGGAAAAACAATTAAGATGTAGGTCTTGTTCTACTCACGACAAAACAGAGGAAAAACTGCACTTTAAGGAATGCTTTAAATTAGCTACAACAGAAGTATCACTGAATTGTAACCATTACAAGCTGAATTAATGAATGGAAGGAAGAAAGAGAAGTGTTGAAAACTTCAGAAACAATAACACAGGAAGCAGACAAAATTAGACAGTGACAAGGTGTAGAATCTCTTGGTACTCTGTTCTATATTTGCTGAAAAGGAATGCATTACAAACCCAGCCTCCAAAAGGCTCTCGGGCTGTCCCCCCCCCCCCCCCCTTTNTTTCTTCAAGAAGATACAATAATATGTGTCTTCTGCTCCCTTTCGAATAACTGAAAAATGATTCGGATTCCAAAATAAATCCCTCTAGAAATGAATAGGCATTTCATGTAGGTATTGAGGTCGAAATTCTCCCAAAAGATAACAATAGTTACCATCAATTTCAGAAACTTCCTACCATAGAAAATGGGCCAAACTGCTGAAAACTGGGGCTGCGGTAATGGTTCTGTATCTCTTGAATCATGACAGATGTGTATAAAATTAAAGAGGTTTTTGTTCATCTATTTTTTCTAACCAAAAACCTCTCTCGGTTTCTTGAAATCCATTTCCATTTTCCCCAGATATGCCTTTCAAAAACATGTGTCAAACGGGGAAATTCTGAGATCCGAAAATTAGGGCTCGGAGATGGATTTGATTCTCCCAATCTGTGAAACCTATAAGAAAACTTAGGGAGGTTATTGATCTCTGATGTGTTAGTCACAAAAACTTCAACCGTTTCTCAAAATGATATTCGAGTCGCTCATAATCATCATTTGAAAATGATGACTCAGCACAGTAGAAAACACCACGAACCTCATCTTTCGGGGGACTTTTGACTACCTTCCCAAGCTCCAAATGAAAATATGAATGCACCAATGGAAATCTTAGGATCTATAGATGTCAATCAACCATTTGAGCACAAAAAACGACCTCTCCACGGCTGAGAAAACTGATTTTTGCTGAGGCAGTTTATCCACTGGAAAAAATCTGCGATTTCGGTGGCTAACAGGTCGAAAACAAGGGTATCTTAGCTGCCGAAAGTCCTGGATTTTGGAGCGCCGTAAGCCACCGAAAGTCCCAAAACCCGATTTTGGGATTTTGGGTTTCGAGAAACAGAGCAATGGTAAAAAATCTTTATGTTGGCTGAACCTCCGATGGCCAAAACCCTGAAATGGTGACGTGGCATTTGTGTTAAACCTTATTATAGTGATTTTATTTCTGTTTATTGCATTTTTTTCGTGCCTCCTCGTGAGCTCTTCCTCCATGTGGCTTGATGCGTGATGCTTGAATGCTTGGTCTCGGCCAATGCACTTTTGACAACTAAGGGCATATGAAACCTGAGATTTATGCTACCGAAAGTCTGCACTTTCGGTAGCTAAACACTATAAATTTTTTCCTCCTAAGCTACTGAAAGCCAAAATTTCAATATTTGTTCCAACAATAGTGATGGTAGAAGAGGCAAGTGGTTGGTAAAAATCCAAGAATATGATCTGGAGATCAAGCCAACCAAATTAGTAAAAGGATTGGTTTTAGCAAAACTGCTTGTTGAATCCAATCTTAAATATCTTGGAATTAATCACATTGATTCTGAAAATCCTTTACCAGATATTGAAGAGATTGATGAGAATAATTAATAAAGTTAGATGAGAATAATTAATAAAGTTCTGGCAGAAAATAAAAAATCTTGGCATATGCATTTAAAATATGCTCCATGGGAGAACATGATCAACACCAAGAAATCAATAGGTATGCCACCTTTTTAGTTGGTTTATGGAATATATGTTATTTTACCCATTAATCTTTCTCTTCCTATAATGAAATTATGGAAGGATGCTAATGAAGAGACAAATGATTTGACAAGAATAATCAATCAAATAATTAAGGTCAATCAGATCAGAGAAGAAGTAAATGAAAAACTTCAAAAATATCAAGAAAAAATGAAGGCTATCTTTGATAAGAAAGCCCAAAATAGGGAATTCGTTCCTGGAGATCTAGTTCTAAAATGGGAAGCTAGATGAGAAGACGATGGAAAACATGGAAAATTTGATCATATTTGGTTCGGTCCTTATAAGATTGTAGCGGTAGAAGGAAGAAATTTCTTCTTTCTTCAAAGAATAAGTGGAGAGATTCTTGAAGCGCCAATCAATGGGCGTTATTTGAAACAATTCATTCAATAGTTTAGTTTACAATTTTATTTTTGTTTTCCATTATAAATATCGTTGTTCATTGGTTTTATGTTGGTAATTTATTTTCAAGTTTTGATCATAATTGAATTAATAACTCATTATATGAATCTTGGTTCAATTAGGTTTTTTGAGTGAATTATTTATTGAGTTTTCAAAATTTTTCTTTTATTTGATGATAAGGGTTGATTTGTTTTTTCACTCAAAAAAGAAAGATAGATGTAAATAAATTAACTTTGAATCTTTCCTAAGAGTTAATAAAGAAAAATAAAATCATTTTCTCTTACCTTTATTTTTAATCTCTATAGAAACACTAGAATTTATCATTAAACAAACTTTTACATGCTATTTTCACAAGAATTGAAACATAATTTTCACAATACTTGTGAAAATTATGTTTCAATTCTTAGTATTCGATGAAAGAGTATATATAGGGTAATTTCTTTGAAACATTGTGCTTCGATATTAAAATATAACTGGTAGTTATCTCAAAAAAATATAAATATAAAATCATTTATTTGTTCATAAAAAATATAGTTAATTTTAAGGGGTTATTAATCTCAGGGTAATCTAAAAGTGTAGACAGTTCTACATTATTATTTATTTTTAATAGTCATCATCCCAGCGTGTTCTAAACACACTGATTTCTCTCATCCTACAACAATAAATAAAGTAATAGAGACAGGCGATGAAAGGAAATTCAGAAAACTGATTTCCCCCATCTTGATAAAATGAGATGATGAAAGGAAATTCATTATATGATTGCCCTCATCTCAAAGAAAATTAAAAGTAGGATGGTGAAAGGAAATTCAGAATTGGGGAATGAAAATACCTTCATCGGGGATATGGATGCCTGGTTGGAAATGAAGCAATGTTTGTGATGACTATAATGAACTGCAACTACATATCTTACATTTATACCCTCTTATTAATTCTCTTCAAAATTCTCTGTATTATATCCAAACAAGTTCTCTTCTAAATCATGGATAAAATGGCTCCACTCAAAAGAGATGATAATTACCGGTTTGACCTTTAATATTTTAGCGATTCTCTGATTAATTACCTTAGATATTGATTGAGTAAACTTAGATAAATAAGTCCTTTAATAGTTTTCTTGAAATTTTAAAATTCAACATGTTTAAGATTGTATTCTCAATAATTCAAATGATTATGATAAGAGATTTATTTTTTCAAAATAAGTGAAAATGTGTTTCAAATATTTCATAACTTTTTTTGAAGTTAGTAGAATAATGACTCCATTTACCCAATAAAGGCACTTGGTCTGCAGTTCTTCGGTGCCTCACATGGAGCCGCCATCCCCAGTTGGAGCCTATGTTAGAACATAAACCAAAATGTGAAATAAAAATAAAATTTTTGAATTCTTTCTTAAATTTTTTAAATAACATATATATTTTATGATTTTTTGCTTTAGAAATATTATTTTATAAACTAATAAAATTTGTTGTTGTGTTTCAACAGGGAAGATCAATCCTAAACTGTCAATCCCGATGCATATCAACATCAACGATTCGTGGGATTTTGGGAATACAAAGTTACATAATGTTTAATCGATGCAATGTTCCCATTCGTGGTTCCACTCCGGGACTTCATGCTTCAGGATTTCAAACTTAATGTTTATTGAACCTTTTTATCTCGAAGTAAAGAAGCTCCAGAGCCCCGAAGTTTCATAAGTCACATTTATAAATACTTAGATGACGTGTTCTATGCCACTTGGAATTCTTACAACGTGGAGACACATGGAATTTATTTATGGCATTTTTGAACACGTAATTTGCACATTTCAGGATGACATGTGTCACCCATGTTCTTATGACACATCATCATATGCGACATCATCCTTCCACATCACTTTGGGATATCGTTCTCCGGGATATCACATCATTAATAGATCCCATAAGTCTCAAAGCCTTGAATTTCTGAAGTGTTGGAAATTAAAGGTTAAGTAATGATTAGTTTAATAAATCTTAATTAAGGATAATTAATCACTTCGTGACTTCGACCTTCGAGATATGATTAAAATTCTCTATTCAAAAGTCCCAAATTCTTGAATTCCCGAAGTGTTGGAGTACTTATTGTTGCTAATCAAGATCGTTAATGATAATTAAAAATGATTAAGGTAAGATATTCAAAGAAAATTCCCCCCCCTTCAGGTAATAAATTCACCAACTTGCTAGCATTATGACCCCGTCGTTCGAATGTGAGGTATTAAATGTAGAATTGATTGTGTGTTTAAATTGTGATTTGATAAATATTTGAACTCTACTCCATCTTTGTATTCACATTCATAAGCATTATTTTTCCTACAGGAGAAGATATTGTTAATGATAAGTCATGGCACCTCATAGAGGATAAAAAATCCATTCCAAGACCAGTCTGCAGAGAATCCAAACCCAAATCCTGATATTTATTCAAACACTACAATTTGTTTAACATGCAACATTAAATCTTGGGCGCAGGTTTATGAAATTCTCGAGGAAGAGAAATCCATTGTTTCTGATGATGCAAGTGAGGGGGAAGATGTTTTAAATGAAAATAATCTCAAGGACATCACCAAGTCATAATTACATAAGGTTGCAACACAACCGAATCTATTTCTCTACACATACATGATACGCTGGGCTCTCGAGAACGTGGATATACCGACCAGGACCATCTACAACCATCAAAGAAATATTGTCAGCTATTTTTGACCTAGAGATATCCAAGTAATGTATAAATTAACCAATACTCCCAAATATGTCTACAATGCAGAATTTGTTAAAAAGTTTGAGGAAGAAGAATGTGTAGATTATGATAGAAGCATTCATGATATAATTAAAACCCGGTGGGGAAATGAAAATAAATTCAAAGTAGATAGTGATGGTATATATTCCACATATTCTTGTGATGCACACATTATGTACATAGCTATGATGCTCTGTAAATTGTATGGAAAGAAAAACCCTATACTTTTCAACGTTGATTGGGTTCCCATTATTAATGAAGTTGCAAAGGGTTTCACTTTTAATTGGGGAAAGTTGTTGTCTTATAACTTGGTCAAACAAATAGGGATTTATACAAGTCAAAATTATAAAGGTGTACCGACTCCTTTTTATACGTTGACATATATTATGCATGCTATATGTTACAAAACCCCTTTCCCATTGATGAATTGGAGTTGGACTCCAAAAACTCCTGAGCCAATACACATCTATCATTCCAACTTGTGGGAGGAAAATTCCAAAGATCATTTTTATGAAATTTTCCATAATGTTATCATCCAAATTCATGAAGTTCTATATGGTAACCCTTCTCCCAGGATTTCTGAGCAGATTATGGGAAATTTAGGTGCAATTTCAGATTGGTACATCGAGGAGAGTTTTTCCTATATTAGAGTTTATGGCTATTTTGCATCTCCTCATGCTTTACTAAAATTTCTTCCAGATAGACTCATTTGTAGGGAAGTGGCATACTAGACACTTTCTGCAGGCATAACTAAAGAATTAATGGCAACATAGAAAAGGGTATGACCAACTTATCCCATACAGGTTGGTGAATATTCCTTGTTAGATTTTGGACATGCTAAGGTTGAAGCTTCAACTTTAGAAGATATTGTATTGTCTTCCATTGAATTCAAAAGGAACGATCCACATAAAGTGGTTGAAACTCATTTGGCTCAGTTCAACATGAAAAATTACTTTCGCAAAGATTCACCATTTGATGATATTTTCAGAGGAGCGAAATCACATGATGAAGTTATATCCAGAATATAAACTCTCTCTGATAGGGATCGATCAAATTTTCTCAATTTTCAAAAGCATACGAGAAGTTGTCTTCCAAAGATTTTACAAGAAGAGGAAAGTTTTACTCATAATGCTAATCCAGTTTCAGATGTGCCACCATCTTCTAATCCTAAGAAGCATGATCTAACTGAGTTCAAAACCATAGAAGTTGATAAAACACTAGACGCATCATCAAAATATATAATAGAGAAAGAACAAAATCTGTTAGGTAAGACTCTTCAAGAAACATGGGCAATGTTTGAAGCATTCATGAAGCATGGACATTATTTTCCTCAAATTGTTTCAAATACTGAGACTTCCTTAAAATATATTTCTACTCAACGACAATCTACTGCACTTACATCTCCTATTCCATCCTTAACTCCTCTTGCATCAAGCTTTGAAATACATGGTTCAAAGGTAGTAAATGTTGAAGATCTGACATCTATTGAGTTAGAATAAATGCCTTCATCATATTTCATTTTTAGCAAGAAAAGGAAGGCTATTGTGTAGAGAGAGATTATGAAGAAAGGAGGTGTAATAAAAAAAAAGGCAGAAAATGACATTTGATGGTCAGTGATAGAGTGACCTTGAATTTGCAAGATAGGTAGTAGATTCTCTAGGAGCCTTTGCAACAACAAATTTATGGTCAATAGACAACTAAAGAGAGAAGATTGAGCAAAAAAATATTTTGATTTAGCAGTTGCAAAATGATTTGAAACAAACAAAGGCAATTGTTAAAGAACACGTTAGTTCTGAATTAGCTTGGGTCCAACAAAGATATGAACAACAAAATAAAAAGATGCAAGAGAAATCAAGAGAAATTCTCCAAGATCATCAAATGTTGAAGAATACTCTTTCCTAGAAAGATGCATTGATACTCCATTTAAAAGCCCAAGTCAAAAAAGTTGAATATTTTTTGTTGATATTTATTATTTTAAGAAACAGGCCCTTGAAGTTAATGATGGATTACAATCAACTCAAGACAATTTCTGTGAAAGCTTGGAGATTATTAAAAAACAATAACTTATCATCAATGATTCATTACAAATCATTGCTGATAAAGAGAAAGAGTTAGTCAATACAAGATCCAAGTTTCAAGAGTTAATGATGTGGAATAAAAGTTTAAATGTACCAGGAATTGCTTAGTTTTTAGAGCTCGAACAGTTAAAGGGTGAAATGGCAATAAAGATTTGGGAAAATAATCTTGAAGAAAGTAAAAGATTGGCTAAAGACTCCAAACAACTTGTTTAAATACTCTATTAGATGTGGATGTAGAAATGGATGATATTGACCTTGGTGATGTTCATTCAATTATTGGGATTCTCAGTGTCAATGGAAAAAGAGAAAATTTGAAGAAAAACAGGGAGAAGGATAAATACGTCATTCAACAAATGAATCAAGTCAATTTTCATATTTTAAACCATTTCTTGGTTAAATAAAGTTTACATTGTCAAATAACCCAACAAGCTATGGTCATAGTACCAAATAATTTACCATTGGTTCATAGAAAGACTTTAAACTTTGAGTTAAATGTTAACACAAAGCCCCCTAAGTTTGTAGTTGCATTATTGAATATGCATACTCAATACAAAGATCAACATAAAACAGTTGCATCTACGAGCACATAAAGGAAGGATAAGCCTTGAAGCAACCAACAAGGATGATGTTTCCAGAAGCATGACAAATGTTCAAATATTGTATTTTGTAATATTCAGTTTAATGTTAATTAACGATTTAAAGGATTTTCTTCTATTTTAAGTTCTAGGAACATGGAGTCTAACCGATTTTGGTTATGAAGGAATTGTATAAATATATACATTTGAGATATGAAAAGGGATTTTTCTCGCCTGATGTAAATAAATATTTTTTAATAGAAATTGGTACAGAAATACAGAGATTCTACTTCTCATTTCCTTGAGTAATGTGTTTTCTATGTGTTACTACTTTCATTATCATTATTCATTCTATGGTGTTTAAAAAATGAACGACTTCAATTTAGTAATACATCTACGTCAGTTTGCTTATTATACATCTATTAAGGTATATATTTTCGTCTGTTTTGTTGCGAGTAGAACAAGACATGTATCTGTGTATTTGCTCTTATTTTATTCCATATTCTAGACACGCATTCCATATTTCTTCTATTGAAAATAAAGTAAGATTTATTAGAATTGGATACCTTGCTTTGTTTGTCAATTTTGTTTACTCTTATCCTTCTTTTCATCTCTTTATTATCGATAAATGCTCAAGGAAAGAGATACTGCCTCTGTGTTTCCAAATTATAAAAGTATTGAAGTTTCATTCTAAACTGAAGGAAAAAGGGCACTTAAAAATAAAATATCATTATCTTAGATGCATGACATCGTTCTTTGATCCTGGAACAAATCTCAGGAACAACAGTGACAATGGAAAGTATGTAGTCAAGGGAATTGGCACAACATCGTTTAAATTGAAGTTCAAAAATCCCCTCAAGATGAGTGAAGTGTTGAATGTACCTAGACTAAAGAAGAACCTACTTTTTATCTCTGTCATGGAGGACATAAGGTATGTAGTGGAATTTGTAGATGAGAAGGTTCTTGCTTAGACAAAGGGATTGAGTGTTGACTCAGTATAATTAATTGGTACTTGTGATGGCAGTCTCTACAAGCTAATCGATTAGCTAGCTCAGGCCCAGGTACTTGAGAGTGACAATCTATGCGAGCTTATGCATATGATATTGGGACACTTACATCACGAAGAACTACTATTATTCAAGAAGATGGTTACAAGTCTTTCAGATTTTGGAACTAAGCACTAGGTAATATGTAGAGGTTGTGCACTTGGAAAGAATGCCAAGGCTACTTTTCCAAGCAGTGACAGTAGGTCCAAGGAGATCCTAGACCTGGTATATTCATATGTCTGTGGATCGATGTCAGTTTCGTATGCGAGTGGTTGCCGATATTACGTGAAATTTATTGATGATTATTCTAGGAGGACATGGATCTTCTTCCTAAAGAACAAGGATGAAGTCTTCAGTCAAGTCAAGGAGTTTTGAACTCTGGTGGGGAATCAGATAGGGAAGAATATCAAGGTTTTGAGGTCAGATAATGAGGGTGAGTACACCTCCAACGAGTTCAATAACTTCTGTAAGGAAGTATGATTAAGAGGGAGTTGACAATGCATGTCATCCCACAACATAACATGGTTGTAGAAAGGAAGAACCAAACAATAATTGAGGCGACCAGGGAAATCTTACATGACTAGGATCTACCCATGATGCTCTAGGAAAAAGCATGCAACACTGGAGTTTACATTCAGAACAAGATTCCTCATAGGATTTGAGAGGATAAAACTCCCGAGGATGAATTCATAGGAGTGAGACCAGAGATATGGAATTTGAGGATCTTTGGCTGTCCAGTCTACATCCATGTTCATAAGGAGAAGAGGATGAAGTTAAATCCTTTTGGAAAGAAGGGCGTGTTTGTGGGATATAGTGAGACATCGAAGGCCTACCACATATACATTCCAGGATAGTGATATGTTGAGGTTTAGTCAGGATGTCATTTTTGAGGAGGAATTAGCCTTCAAGAGGTCCTATTATTACGAGGAAAATCTGTCTATGGCTAGAGGTAAACCACAACAGACATAAATGATTGTAGAAATCAACTCTATTCCTAAGTATGCTATATAAAAAAATATGTTAGAAAGACAAGATAAAAGACCTACCTCATCCAAACGTTCGATGAAGTCCACCGTTGAGCACTTGACCCAAAGCAATATACCTGAAACTAGTCCTCAACAACCGAGCAAAGAAAGCATATGGTGATAATAAATGATGTTAGCACATTCAATATCACAATCCATTAACATACATAAAAAATACGCCCATGGAATAATAATTCAAATATTTTCAAGATATCAATTGGATAGGAAAATAGTATTTCTATTAATATATGATCAACACAAGTGAAAAAGTTACAGACTTCCGTGACGACACGGTTTGGAACCGAGAAACTAAGTTCCTTCCAGCTGGGCCTCCACCACTTCAATCCTCCACCAAAGGCAAGATCATAGAAGAGAGACAATGAAGTTCTCAATCAATAAGGTAAGAGCTTGGGGGATGAACACTGTGTTCATACTTAAAGGACAAAGGGATGCAGACTCAATATGAAGTAAATAATTTCTCCAGAGTAAATTTTCTCTCAAAGTTGAATTCTTTCTCCTCTTTTCCATAGCTCAGAATTGGCCCATTTATAGCCTTCAAATGGAACTGAAGGGCCGAGTTAGAACGTTTCCAGTATATGGAAGGCCAAGGATCATAGATCTCCTGTCGTGACATGGAAACTCGACGCCATTTTTCATTTTTGGGCACAAATCCTGATGTACACGGGCTTTAGTGGTGAATCCCATGTATACGCATGATGTATAGTAGGCAAGGTGCGTACACGTGGAAAAAATGTATTTTTTAGCTCTGGGATTTGCAAAAAGGGATAAAAAGTCTACATAGGGAAATGGAAAAAGGCCCTCTATGCAAGATTGCATAGAGTGAGGAAAATCTTGCTATAACAGATTCCCCCTAATGTGTGAGGTCATAGGAGTATCTGCGATGGCTAAAATACGTTATAAAAACCCAGAAGTGGAGTGATGGGGAACCAACTGGAAGAACTAGTTGCTCATTACATTTTGCACTGACTTTACATACATGGCTCTCAATTTAAATTACACTACAGATCTAAGTGAAAATATACCAAACGACTGTCCATGTCCATGAATAGGCAAATACAAATGCGGTTATATGCCAAAGGCTTTCATAGCCATGAACAAGGCCCAGTAGAACCAGTCTCAAAATCAATTTGAAGATACCTGTATATAATGGAGTACAATCTGATCTCCCATGATCACTAAAGTCATATAGGTACTAGTCCAATGAAAATGAAGCAACAACTCAGAAGAGCTACGACCACATACTGATGTCTTCAAGTCTTCTACACAATCCGCCAAAGGTGCAAGTCTACATCATGTGAATAAAGGAGTTGAGTTCGAACACAATGAGACATCATTTGATTACCGATCATTGAGGTATACTGTTAATAAACATGAGACAACCTACTGATAATTAAAGTAGGTGTCAAGGCATCGAGTACATTCTTACAAGTGTGAATAAAGGAGTCAGGGTCGAACACTTGAATGATCCATCGATTATGAGACATTGATGTATTCCCAACTGTCAATGGCGAGAGAACCTGCCACTAATGACTGCAAGCCTCAAGGTACTCATAAGACTCTAGGTCTCATTTCCAGAATAGATGAGCTGAATTCGATGGAAGGAGACCCGCTAAAAGGAGAGCATTAAGGAATATCTCATCATTCAACATAAGGTACAAAGCATGAGCTTCATTATTTGGAGGAAATCGACGAAGAACATGTTCACGAACCAATGACCTTGTGCATATTTCACGTATGCCAAGTGCAAGTGAGACACAAAAAAGACCCTCTGAATAGAAGCCAATGAGGAAAACTGCTGACAAAGGCGAGGAAACCGCCAATAAGGTTAATGGCATCCAAGACACTGCACAAATCCCAATGTGTGAATAGATGTCTTGCCTTCGAAAACAAGGGAAACCACCCAGTCAACGACCGATAATGAAATGTCAACTGCTGGGTTCAAGGTTACCTACCAATGATGAAAGTAGGGCCAGGGTGCATGATAGGACTACAATATCATGTGATTTTGAGACAAAATAAGGGTATGGCTGACATGCAAAGTCAAGAGTTCTAAGGAATGGCCAACACAGGTTGATAGACTTCCTTTGAAAAAGAGCATGAGACATATGGAAGACTTCGACAACATAAACTCAATGATGAAACCATGATATGCATGAGACACCAATGAAATTCTCCATAGGGATTGGAAGAGTAACCAGTCGATAGAGAAAACTCTCTGTAACGAGCTCAACTTCCTAAGTCTATGATAAACCCAAAATTATGATGAAAAATGGACTCAATAACTTTGTTCTCTATTCAAATGTGACATGACTACTGCCAATAGAAGATAATGTTGGATCATGTTGTCATTGATGCCAATAGTTTGATTATTTTGATGTCAAATGATTGAGTGATTAATTGATATCAAGTGATTGATTGATGTCAATGGATTGATTGATTGATAAGATTGATTGATTGACGATTGATGAACAATGTATATGTATTATCCTTGATGATAATGATAGATGTCAAGTGGAAACCAATCGATGAATATGGATCAAGATGCATAGATGAAGATGGATCAATGAGTTGTCATTGATACATGATGAAGATGAATTCTTTGATATATTATGCATAGTTTGATGACTCATTATTGTCTTGTCATGATTAATAAGAAGTACAAATGGATGAACTCCAAAGTGGTCCCCTTATGGTGAAATCCCTCACGGGATGATGCTTTGTGGTTGAGTTATGGTTCAGAGAACCCATGCTTGTATGTAGAATAATGAGATGAAGATCAATGACTTTGTTGGTGAAACTATCCTAGATGGATAGTGATTTTCATGCCATTTCCGGTGGTATGTGGAACGTCACATAAATCCTCATGGCTTGAGATTTATGGACCTATGAAGATGAAGGACCCCCATATCAAGGCTTGAAGCCCCCAGGGTCAAAGAAGTCGAAGTGACCTAAAAGAAGAAATCATTATTTAAATGATAAAGTAAAGTGACAAAGTCAAGGTGGATTATTTAAATAATAAAGAGAAGTGACAAAATCAAGAAGGAATATTTAAATGGTAAAGTATTGGAGAACTTTCTATTTATGGAAAGTGGTTAACCCTAAAATAAGGAAAATAGGTTAAGTGACCTAGAAATGGGTTAAGTGACCTAGAGGATGAAAGTATAAATAAGATAGCTATGGTCTCTTGCAAGACATCCTTTTTGTGGAACAATGGAGAGCTTCTTGTAAGAATATCTTTTGAAGTATTGATGCATAGCTTCTTCTGAGAGCATCTTTGGTGTGGATCTCTTGAGCATGATTGAAGATCTATTCCGAGAAAGAGAGCGTGAGGAAGATCTCATGGACGCATCAAATTTTCATAAATATCAGAGATCTTGACAACGAAAGTCTTGGAGCTTCAAAAACCCTAGTTTCTAAGGTATACGTGGGCTATAATGGGCCAGGGCGCGTACATAAGCAGGCTGTATGAGGACAAGGTGCATACCATGGATAAAATCATGGAGATTTGTGTTTGAGCTGATGACAAGCCGTTGAAGACAAAAGAAGGTTCCAGATCTACATTCTATGGGCTCAGATCTATCACTGAGACATTAGTATGGTTTCATTATTGTCTCGATGGATACTATTGCTTGTTGTGTTGTGAATGCTCATGGCATTCTTGGTATGGTTGTTATGATGTGGTTTATGTTGGTTGATTGAGTGAGCAACATTCTTATGACTCAATATTGATATGATGGCTATAGTATGTTTATCGCTTATGCATGATTGAGTAGAATTCATATTTATTGGTTGTGCAACATGAATAAGCTATTGGAGAGCTTGGATGTGTTGTGATTGGCTGGTGATCAGTTTGGACAGTAAGAGACATAAGAGAATGATAAATTGGTTGTAGAGGATCTAATTTAATCTTGAAGGATAAACCCTAATATCTCAGAAGGTATACATAGGCTATTGTATACACTGGCCGCGTACATACACAGGCTGTAGTGAGCCAAGGCGCATACACACGCAGGCTGCACTACTGACAAGTTGCGTACCTGTTGCAGATTGATATCTGTTGAGGATTGGTGCCTCATATTAGTTGGTGCTGAGTGTGTAAGCTGAGTCTTACATTATAGAGCTGGTGCTCTTGTATATTTGTACTCTATTCAATTGTTGCTGAAAAACCCCAAGGATTGTAGTCCGTAATAAAAAGAAAATTGTACATACATCTTGTGTTCTTTGTGTTCCTTGTGGTTATGACTTGTTGATGATATATGTTGCTGATATGTGTTCACATCTAACTGGTTATAAATGAAAACAATGAGTAATGAGTAAAATGTTGAATGCTAACTAACGAGTTTTGTGTAAGAGGGAAGTTTTGAAAAAAGAGCCCCACACTCATTCACCCCCCCCTCTAAGTGTGGTAGGTGTGTCCAACAGATAATACTCCCTTCCCGTTTGTGTTTTTTTTTGTTTTTTCATAGACAAATGAATGTTATGATACAAAGGAGGAAATGAGTGTCGCAAGTAAGCCAAAATAGTTCCAATAGTGGAACATACCTATGATCAATGCAAGGAGATGCATGCGGGAGATGGAAACTCAGGGGAATGTTCCCTCCTAGGTATAGGGTGTCAAATTGCGAAGGATATAAACGATGCTTTGCTTGGTTGAGGACGCAAAACTGTTGAGGCAAACAATTTATAACGCAAAGCAAGAACCGACTATAGGCTCAATACTACAAGCAAGTTCATGAGATGCAATCACAACTTAACGCCAAAAAATGTCCTTTTTCATGATATTTAGTCTACTTGGTGTGAAAAAGGGATAAACTTGTACCAAATAGACGTCCTTTCAAATCCAATTTACGAGTGTGAAAGAGACAAATTCACTTGACAATATTTTCGCTTTTTGAAAACGAGTTGGAAAAGAGCTTAACTAAGACTCACGACCTTTCAAGTCCAATTTAACGAGTGTGAAAGGGACAAATCACTTGAAAATATTTTCACTTTTTAGATGAGTCATAAAAGAGATTAAATCAGACACGCTTGGGAGTTTCTAGGCGGAAAGTCATAGGGGAGGCCAAGGCTCCCGTGTTGGAATTCTATGGAATGTCAGTATCTTACGAATAACCGACATAAGCTTGGGAAAACCCAAAGCTCTTCAAGTCGAGGAGGATAGAGTACTAGCAGAGGTTATCGTCTCCGTGATATACAAAATAATTTATCTTACTGGAAAGGACATAGGTGGAGGCATTGGATACCCCACAAGACCATCCCAATCGAAGGGAAATTCCTCAGGACTTGGAGGGAGATTACTCGGGGAGAACAAAAATCTCTCGTGTTCAGAAGGAGAATTATCAGGGATTCTGACAACATGGTTGAAGGATGCATCACCCTCCAAAAGGAGAGTTGGATTGATAAGATATTGCACTGGTACGACTACTTCTTCAACCATTGGTTGAAGAGGACACGTGATAATAGGGATATGGGACACATCACCCTCGACAACAGGGGTATGGTCAGGAGAGGATTGCAACAAAATGACTGTTGTGCCAATAAAAGGAGAAACAGGGTGTGGGGAAACCACAGACACTTTAGAACCCAAAGGGCCCTCGGGTGAGAACCATGCTTCTGGTATCCCAACAATAGCTGGACATAAATGAGTAAGGTGATCTCCATCACAATTCTTGCAAAGGAATTTAGGCTTACGTCTGAGACGTCTAGTCTTCTTGATGCCCCCAACATTGTTCCCAACGACCGGTGACATGCTCTCAATGTGACTGGTAGAGGCGAGAGATTCATATCCTACATGATGTACAAAGGTTGGAGATGTGACATTGATATGACTCGTGGCGACTAAAGTGATGCCCCCGACATGACTAGCAATGACTGGTTGCAGGTTTTAAACATGACTTGCAGAGGTTGGTGATGGAGCTCCAATATGACTGACAATTACTGGACTAGCGGTGGGTTGTGGCATTTGATACCAAGGTCTAGGGAAATATTGGCTTTGAAAAATTGCAAGCTAGGAAGGGTCTTGGTTTACCCCCTGTCCCTGTCCGAAAGGGTAGTATCTGTTAGGAACCAAATATCAATATAGCATAGAAAAACCTCAGAACAAGTACTCAACGCCTTGAAAAAGAGAGAAATTCAGATAATAAGCCTCTTCGAGGGGGAAACCTCCTTATGCCCACATAAATGTTCAATTCCAAGATGATTCCAAATGAAAATGTCTCCTTGGTATATATAGGAGACTAGGAGGTATAATTACAACTAATGAATTAAAGTCGACATAAATAAAATAACATTAGTAATGTAATATGCCC
>ML802415.1:129640-150797 GCA_009831015.1 Picea engelmannii
TATTTGTATGGCCTGATGTTAGGAGGAACACTCCCAGGAATTAGGTGAATATCATGATCATGATTTAGAGTGGGTGGAAGACCTTTGGAAATATCTTCAAATACTTTGGAATGCTTATCAATGATCTTCGAGGGGGAAACCTCCTTATGCCCACATAAATGTTCAATTCCAAGATGGTTCCAAATGAAAATGTCTCCTTGGTATATATAGGAGACTAGGAGGTATAATTACAACTAATGTATTAAATCTGACATAAATAAAATAACATTACTAATGTAATATGCCCCAATTAATGGGTAATGAGCCACTATTTAGGGCTTAACAATATCCCCCGCTTAATTGATCCAAAGAGGTTTGTACGGGCATCATCACTAAAGTCTGCGAGGAGACTGAGGTATGCTAAGGATTATTCAAGTGAGGATATATGTTTCCCTCTTGTGAAGGGGTTCCATAAAGAGGGTAGCCCGAAACATAAAAATGATTCTCCCCGTATGAAAGACTCGGGGATATATGTGGACCCATCATGGGAAACGTGTTCGAAGGAACCGACATGGCGGACAAATGATACGTAGATGGAGTGTAATAAGTAGAATAAACACCCATTCGAGTACTGGCTTCTGAAAGAGAATAGCTAGGATTGGATCCATAAGAGGGGAGGTTCCAACCTCCCATAATGAGAGTTGGTTGAGGAACATGACTCATATTAAATGGATATGTAGGCAACGGGGCCATCGTGCCCCTAGATCCAATGCTAGGATTCATATAAGAAGGCAAGGGAGAGGATGGAAAGGGTGAAGGAATATCAACATGAAAATGATTAGAGCCCCAAGGCAAGGAATGAGTGTCATAATTTTGCATACCATTATGAAAAGAGAATGGATTTGTCCCCATGAAATGAGTGAACATCATGGGGTGGTAGCGGTAAAAGAGGGATCTATGGGAACTCCACTATTCATGATAACAAAAACTCAGTATAAAATCCTAGGGCCAACTAGTAATCAAAGAGCACACCAAAAATCAAACGACCAATATGCACACAAATGGGGTAAAGTGGCTGAAAGGGGCCTCCCTCCCTAAAGAAGGTATGTCTCACCCAAGAGGGGCCTGAGGGTCCTTTCTAAATATCGGAGGTAACATAATCAGTTATCAGGGCCCTCGTGGGATTAATAACCAATCGGTCAGATCCCCCTGGAGAGGTAATTCTCCATAAAGGCTGTGTGTTGTCCGGACCTTATCTGACCCAGGGTACCTGCAAAATGACCCCTGCAAGTAATGTATGTGGCACCTAAGTCAAGCAACTAAGAAACCAATGTATAACAGATGCACATGCGAGCAGTCGTAAGTTAGGTCCACTGTATGGGCAAGGTAGCAAATCCCAAAACCTTGAAAGTACCACCTCTCATGGAGGTAAGGGAAATAGCAAGATCCCAATATATGAATAGATCCCTAGAAATATCTCTGACGCTAAGAAGGTATCGGGGGGATATCCCTTAAACCAAATTTGCGCAACCTCGTGATTAAATCTGGTGTAAGAGGAACCTCCTGATATTACCGTTTATACAATGGATTTCTCCACTCCCTTTGTTAGACACATATGTTGATTTAATAGCCTTGGATAAGTTTACTCACAAAATCCTGTTCCAAGGCACTAAATCCTAAGCTAGTTTGTGCACCCTAGAAAATAAAATCGTGACTAATCAATTTTAAATTATAGCATTGATTTTAATGGTCGTGCTTACTCAAAAAGGTATTGTAGTGAAACTCATGACGTTATGACTCAACAAGTAAAGTAAATATGAATACAATGCAAAGTCCTAACTTCAATTTTCAATGAATGATATGCTTCTTAAAACAAATGCAATTTTCAATTTCAACTCTGCAATTCTGAAGTAAAAATGCAATCTTTATTTACATGCACTAAGCTAATGACAAAGACTCAAAAGATCAAAATTCCAAGCAATGAAAAATGCCTAATATTTTTGAATTTTCAATATAAGAAAAAATAAAAATGCATGGATTGAATCAACAACTTGATAAATAAAAACTCTATTGTATATAGAAAGAAACAACTCAAGTAGAATACCAAGATGCAAGACACCCAACGCAATGTACAAGGACAATCAAAATGAAAAGATGATGAGAAAGACTCTGCCCAAAAATTCAACCAAAGAGAGGTTTCCTGTCATCCCACAAACACTTAACAGTCACTACAGAGACCCAAGAAGACTCAACAATCATCAAAACCTACCCAGCAACCACCAAACCCAACAAACAATCCAAAAAGGTTGATGTATAGGACTGTTCAAAGAAACAGTGTGTATGTATGCAGCTTGCAGAAGGACAACACACGTATATACACGACTGTCAAGCAAAAAGTCACGTATATGTTTCAAAAACAAAGCTAGGCAAGGGAGAAGGCTGAAAAACTCAGATCTAGAGTGAACAAAGGCTGTCAAGCAATGGTACAACAAGAAACACAATAGGAACGAGAGTAATCTAAGGATAAAAGCACTCCAAACCCTAAGAAATAAGATTCAATTCCCTAGTATGGTTGCTAATCTTGTTACGAGGAAAATCTGTCTATGGCTAGGGGTAAACCACAACAAATAGAAATGAATGCATAAATCAACTCTATTCCTAAGTATGCTAGCAAGAAAAGATAAAAGGCCTACCTTGTCTAGACGTTCGATGAAGTCCACCGTTGAGCACAAATCCTGATGTACGCGGGTTGTAGTGGTGCATCCTGTGTATATGCATGATCTATAGTAGGCAAGGTGCGTACATGTGGAAAAGATGTATTTTTTAGCTCTGGGATTTGCAAAAGGGGATGAAAAGTCTGCATAGGGAAATGGAAAAAGGCCCTCCGTGCAAGATTGCTTAGAGTGAGGAAAATCTTGCTATAACACCTATGATATCAAAAAAAGTGGTGAGGAGTAAGAGGCTCCAAATATTAAGGCAAGTATAGGACCATATAGTATTGAGGAGAAACCCTTAGATCATGAGGAGGAGTTAGAGGAGTTTGTTTACCTAGTGGATCCTCCTAGTGATGAGGAGACGAGGCCTAGATGGCTTCGAGATACTTTGAAGGATGCAGAGGGCCACACAACTCCCATAGGGACCTTCAAGGAGAGTAGGCCTCCACAAAGATTCTCCATCTATGTGGCTCTTATGAACAACATCATTGATACCGAGCCTTCCATTTTTGAGGAAGCAACATGCCAACAGGTTTGGAAGGATGCCATGATGGAGGAATACCAATCCATCATGAAGAATGATGTGTGGGATATAGTTTTGAGACCGAAAGGGAAGTCTATAGTGACTTCTATGTGGATATACAAGATCAAACATACTACATATGGAAATATCGAGAAGCATAAGGCAAGGTTCGTGGAAAGAGGGTTCTCCCAAAAAGAGGGAGTGGACTATGAGGAGACCTTTTCCCCAATAGCCAGGTATAATTCCATCAAGACAATAATTTATCTCTTTTCAGTTATGAAGTGGAATATCCATTAGATGGATGTGATGACACCATTTCTCAATGATGTGATTGAGGAGGAGGTATACATAGAGAAACCTCAAGGATTTTAGGTACATGGGAGGAAAACTCATGTGTATAGGTTGAAGAAGGCATTGTATGGAATCAAGCAGGCACCTAGGGCATGGTACTTAAGGATTGATGGGTATTTGAAAATCTTGGGCTTCAGAAAGAGTGATTTCGAACCTAACCTATATCTCCTATAGGTTGGTAAGGATCCTCTCATATTGGTGCTATATTTCGATGATTTGTTTCTCACATGAGCTAAAAATATCATTACCAGGTGAAAAATGGAATTGGCCTCAGAGTTTGAGATGAAGGATATTGGATTGATGCATTAATTCTTGGGATTAGAGGTGTGGTAGTAGCCAGGTGAGATATTCCTTGGACAAGGGAAGTATACAGGTGAGATACTGAAGATATTTGGGATGATGGATTGTAAGTCCATGACTACAACTATGACCACCAACCTGAATACGCTAAAGGATTTATATTCAGACTTGGTGGATCCCATGATGTACAGGTAGTTGATTGGGTCATTGATGTATCTGGTTAATACTAGACCATATATCTTTTTTTTTGTCAACACCTTGAGTCAGTTCATTGTAGAGTTGAGGCAGGTACATTGGGTTGTATCAAAACATGTGCTCAGGTACCTTTCAAGTATGGTTGGATTTGGTCTGAGATATGTCGAAGATGATGTAGGGAGGATGCATGGATATTCAGACTCAGATTGGGTAGGTAGTGTAGTTGACAGGAAGAGCACTTCTGGTGGTTGTTTCAGCCCGGGATTAACAATGGTTTCTTGGTACAATAGGAAACAAACTTTCATGGCACTTAACTCAGCAGAGGCAAAGTATGTGGAAACCAGTTTGGCGAGTTGTGAGGCTATCTAGATTTACAATCTTCTTGCAATATTATTTGGTCAGGAGTTGGAGCCCACCGTGATTCACTACGACAAACAAAGTTGTATTAAGCTCTTAGAGAACCCAATGTTCCATGATAGGTCAAAACACATTGAGATAAGATACCACTTCATTAGAGACAAAGTATATAAGGGAGTAGTGAAGCTCCAACACATTTCCATAGATGACAAGACTGCATATATTCTCACCAAACCCCTAGTGATAAGGAAGTTTGTCTACTTCAAAGACAAACCAGGAGTGGTGGAAAATACCTCCCTCGCTAAGAAGGAGTGTTGATTTGTGTAGCTTCGAGAGGCATTCCCAATAGAGGCCAAAGTGTTAGGCATGTGGGAATCTTTTTTGGAACCATATTAGCCTTTCATTTTAGTGAAATCATCCTAGAAATGAGACTAGGGCCTCATGGGCAAGTTGATGGGA
Organism: Picea engelmannii; assembly: GCA_009831015.1. Taxonomy (NCBI): domain Eukaryota; kingdom Viridiplantae; phylum Streptophyta; class Pinopsida; order Pinales; family Pinaceae; genus Picea; species Picea engelmannii. Next base: position 134,519 of record ML802415.1, read on the forward strand.
TTTGTGGGCTTGTGTAGGAGTTTCACACCCACAAAGAAGAATAAAATATTCTAATAAATTTTTGAGTTTAGGAAGGGCTACTAAATTCTCTCATTGGACTCCTATAAAAGGAGAGGAGGAGATTGTGACATCTCATTGTGACATTATGGAGTTAGAATAAGTAAGTAAACACTTGTGCTAGGAGGATGGAGATTTCTACAAGGGAATTTCTGCACCTAGGAAATCTGGCCTAACATTTTCTGGTCTTTCTATCTTTGTTCTTGGTAGGGAAAGAAGCCACACATGTGGAGGAGAAAGCTACAACTAAAGAAGAGAGAGGTTACACATGTGGAGGAGATGATCAATTAAGAAAATGGGCTGCACGTGTGGTATGGACCACATGTGCGGACCATACAGGTCCATACAACATGAAAAGAGGCCGTAGGTGTGAAGATAATCAGGCCACATGTTAGAGATAGGTTAGTCACACGTGTGGGAGAATTCTGGGCATGTTTTTGGCCGCATGTGTGAATAAATTTTGTTAGTAGGTCTGTACATGCCGACGTCAGTAACCGTACAAATGACGTCGGTATGCCATACATGTGACTTGTGGAAAGTTTATTGGTTGTAAATTCTTCCGGTTATTTTGCTGAGATGGTTGTTAAATTTATGAATTTGTGAGGATAAATTTTGTCCTCTATTTTGGTGATTTTTTTGGTTGTAAGGAAGGCTGGTGTTACCTTCAGAATTTTTTTGAAATTGACATTTAAAAAATAGAAAATTTATGTGTCAAATGTGTAAATGATTTATCTTATATCTTGATGTTTCCACTATTGTAAAATTTCTGTCATAATTTCAGTGTAAAGTTTTTCAATGATAACACTAGGGTTTACTGTTAGATCACTAGGAAGCAATTTTCAGATATGAAATTAGTCACATAGAATTTCATGTGAAAATTGACACAAACTTAGGCCATAGGGCCTCTTCTAGACTTTAGGTTATTGGCCACTTTCTAAACTTTGCCCCTTCTCGATTCTTTGACTCCTTTCAAACTTTGGGCTCTCCATGTACATCAAGCTCATTTGAAGGAAGGACAGTTGGGCTCTTTTGAATCATGGCATTAGCCATCCTTCAAACATCGACCCATCATGTTTTTTTGAAACATCAAAGCATTATGATACTTTAAAGGGTAGAATGACCTTGAAACTTACAAGGAAAATCCCCAACCTTTGACCGTGACCTTTGGATTTCCTTGGAGCCTCTGGAGAAACATGAGAAGGTTTAAAATTTTGCTCCAGTATGACATTTGGCCTTTTACCATATCAACAATCAATATAATTTGAAGCTAATATTGTCAAATTCACCCTGGTGGACCTCTATGTCTTCTTGGAACTTGCTCTTACTACATGCACTCATAGGTCCAACTGTCCATTAACAAATTTTGCAAGGGGGTTACCTATTCACCATCCCATACTATTCAAACCATGAACCTGGACAAAAGTTCCTAGGTCCATAACAATGCCAATGTTATATTGTTTGCTCATTCATGCTATTGGAACCATGAACATCATGGATTCACACCAAATTCATTTTATTAACCAATCCAAAGGCCCAAATGATGACCAAACCTGTGAATCCCCACTAGCCTACTGCCTCTAATAACCAATTGTTATACTTAATTGAAAATCTAACAATGATATAATAGAATTTTTGTGCAACATAAATAACATTGCATATTTTGAATTCATTCATTAACATTTTGTAATTAGAAAAAATTCAACAATTACACAAGAATGACACTTATTTGTAAATGAGAGAAAGTCCACCACACTGGTTGTTGAGGAGCGATTTAATGCCCAACCATAGAAATAAACTATGGAATCCATCCTCAAACCAAACCATGATACAACAATCAGGTGAAAAAAGATCCTATAGGGATCTAATTTCACTCAACCCAACCCATTTCTCTCATGACATTGCCAATATTCTCACCAATGGGTATTCCATGGCCTCATCCAATGATTAGTTCACCATGGAAATTTATTCTCTTTCACAACTCAATTGGATATCTTCTTTTTCTTTTCTCCACATCCCCTAAATAATCTTTTTCCCTTCTAGTGTATGTAGAAGGAGTCTAAACTGCTAGTTTTCGACTTAGAATAACTTGGAGGAGAAAAACACTTGGCTAAAACAACCATTAAGTAGCGCTAATAGGATTGAAGGTTTAGTGGTGTTTTATCAACCATTGTGGACCTTTCAACCATGGTTTTACTCTCAAACCATCCCATTTCCTCTTTAAATTCTAAACAACAGGTCCCTAGAATCCATAGGATTTTACCAACCATAATTTCATGGGATTCTCTTGTCATTTCTAGGAATAAACAACCATAGTTTCCCATGGGTTCCTTCATAAATAAAGTGAGGACAAATATTCTAATGGGAGAGGAAAAATATACAAATGGGAGAGAAGTTATCAATGGATAATGTTGAAGTGATCCATGAAAATGGTGCATAATGATTTCCCCCTAAGAGTTTGCACAAGGCAAGTGCACCCTTCCCAAGAAGCACAAGGAAACATCCAAGGGATAAAACAAGTCATAGGTTGATGAAAATTATTTGTAAGAAAACATGGGAAAGAAAATTTTTACCTTCGAAGCACTACTGCCAATTCAATCACCCATGCACCACCTTTCCTCTTCCCCTCTTGTGGTATCCTCCGATCCCCTTGTTTCTTCTTACACAAATGTTTTAGTGGATATCACATTACTATTAATTTCCTTTTATTTATGCCTTTTTATAATATAAGAACAACATGGAAAACATATAATCATACCATAATCCTAGCCCACCTTGGCGACTCATACACATTTGCTAGTTGGGCCTTATATTGTGCTCTACTCTAGGAATATTTACAACACATTTACATAATTTACACATGGTTCATTATAACTAAACCCACATGGTTCGACTCCCATCACATAACTTCATAATTCTAATAATACATGGTTTAACATATTATATTATAGGGATCAAAACCAAAGTATTACACTCTCCTTGTGGCATTCCAACCTTTTTAGTTATTAAGAAAGATAGGACATGACACATGTGCATCAACTACAAGGTTCTCAATAAAATTTCAGTGAAGAAAAAGTATCATTTCCCTTGAATATATGATTTACTTTATTGTTTAAAGGATGCTACGTTATTTACCAAACTCGATCTCAATTTGGTATATGATCAAATCCCTATAGAGTCCTTAGATGTTTGGAAAATTGCTTTAATAACCAAGGAAGGTTTGTTTGAATGTCTAGTCATAGATTTAGGTGCAACAAATGCACCTTCTACTTTCATGAGGTGTATGGATGATGTTCTTCAACCTTTTTTAGGTAAATGTATTATTGTCTAATTATATGACATATTGATTTACAACAAATCATGGGAAGTGCATTTGCAACAACTTCAACAAAGTGCTCAACACTCTCAAATGACATAAACTCTATAGAAAATTGGAGAAGTGCTCTTTGTTGAGGAAAAAATATGAATTATCTTACTCAAGCATTTTCGAATCTTGTCTGGCTAAGACAAGATAGTTGAGAATATCACCCTATGTTTTATAGCCTCAAAAAGTATTTCCCAATCCACAAGTATTAATTACAAGGGTTTAGGCTGATTTTTTAAATGAAACGATTGTGGCAAAATATGAAATTTTATATGATTTTTTGAAAATATACAGATTACAAAAAGTAAATGTGGAAATCAAAAGGAAAAAGTAACCAAGTCATAGATACATGGAAATGAGATAGAATAACAATCTACTTTATTTCATTCCAAGAAATCAAAAGTATCTTTCTCTTTACAAAATCCCTGTGAGGGCATGGACCAAAGTCTAATTTAGATATCCCTGATGAAAACCATACAAAAGGACTCTAACAAGAAGTAAAAAATGAAATTTATAATCTATATCAGCTTGCCACAGACTGCTGCCAATTTGACTCTGCACAATATCCTTTATCAGCTATGAAACTCAATCCATAAACAAACAAGTATACACAGACTATCAAAGATAGATCAACACCTATGAAACAAGCATCTGAATGATATGGTTCATCTTTGAACCTTGATGTCTACAACAAGACCCTGCTGTCAAAAAGAGAATTAGGCCTTTAATGAACTCAAGAATGAATGAAAACTGAAACTATCTCATGAAAACAAAAGATAAAACCTTAGTATTGCTTTCTCCTTCTATTCTCCCCTTGTTCTTCCTTCTCATTTGGATTTTATGCATTCCAAATAAGTTAAAGTAGTTCAACTACTTTCTTTAGTTAAGTTAATTAAACTTAACTAATTTTAGTTTAGGGGAAGTAATAATAATAATAATAATAATAGTTAAGGGTCTTTATTTAATAATAACTAAGTAGGTGGGACCCCTTGTGACTCCCTTCTTTTATTGTTTACAAAAAATAAACACAATTAGATAATCATTTAAACACATGGCTCCTTGTAGCTCCCATAAATATTCCCAAAACTTGAATATTAAATATCAGAAATAATTCAAATATTATCCAAAACATGTAAATAACCACATTATCCCAAAAAAATAGCTTGCTGTCCAAAACTTTCTGCAGGCCACTGTCTTCAACAACTCAATCATAAACACATAAATTAAAATCCATATTTGCCACTTTGAGAGGAAATCCTTCTTCTATCACTGCTGTCACCTTTAGACTTCCCAGAATTAGCCTTAGGTTGATTCGAACCTTGAGGCTTAATCTCACTAATAAAATGGGAACAATCGCCCTTCAGATGCATACGAGAGGACACTTATTTTGATGGGTCATTTTAAGGAGATGAAGGGGAGGCAACAACTTTACCCTTGTATTTCACATGGGGGACATTAGTCTTAAGCCGTTTGCTAGCATGGGAGGACTGAACAGGTGAATGCACAGGGTAAATTTAAACATTAGCATTTACAGGTGGAGGAGGAGGAGGCATTGACAAGTTGGGCCAACCACACTTGTGAGATACTGTCGGATTGACAATCTCCTACCAACCATCATTTTTAGGAACTTTTGGTTGCTTGGATACATGAGGAGACACATGAATACAAAGGATATTTTGAGGCTATAAGGGAGGTCTCTCTAGTCTAGGCCGCACTATCCCTTGCCCAATCCAATTGAAGAACCCAAATATAAACAACTAGTTCAACTCCTGGGGGTCAACATCAAAATGAATTGAGAATCTAGGCCTTCTAGGACCTCTGTTCCAGTTACCTCTTCCTCTATTTTTTTTCCATGATTGCCTCTGCTAAAGAAACTCATCCTGTATGCAACAATTCATTAGTAACCATCCCTTAACAAACCATACATGACATTCTATTTATATGAAACAAAGCTTGGCTCATAAATTGACATAAGACCCATGCAATTCAATCCATAATAAATTATTTAATAATTTCCAAGTGAGCAGGGGGTGAAATAGGGTTCATGGGACATCTGGAGGGATTGTAATGAGCAAAAAAGTGATAGCATGACAGGGAATAAAAATAAGAGTACTGCTCAACAATTCATTAAATAACTAACTGTGCAATCAATACCAAAATATATCAGCTGCCACCTATTTCTATGTCATATCTTTTTCCACTTCCATACAAAGTTTTTAATTTATTTTATAGAACAAGGCATGTAAAAATGAAATTGGGATCGTGAGGGGGGTATAATGAGCTAAAAAGTGATAGTATGAGAGGGAATAATACATATACTATTCATAAAAAATAAATTAAATCAACCAACAACCATAACTCTGTTTAGACCCACAATCCAATAAACATCCACTTTAAAACCAAAATCATTTAATTGTCCCTTAATTACAGACATAATGCTTGCTAACTTCAAATAAAAGACAATTCATATGCCTAGAATAATTCAATTATAACAGCCTTCACATCTTTACAATATCTATGCAACATCATAATAACATCATTGGCAATTCCATAATTATAACCCTTCGAGCCACAGTCTGTTATATTCCAATGCTAAACCCTTTTTAAAAAAAATAAAAATAGAAATACACACAGTGATTCCAGCCATCCATATCATGGACACTTTTCCATATTTTGTATCTGGGGTACTTCACTTAATTTCTTCTGCGGTTTTAGGTTTTGGACCTCGAATATTCCAATTGTCCGTTTATTCCTCCCACCCAACCTGAGCTGGGAATGATATGAGTGAGAGGGGTCCTTTCCAAGCCAAGAGCGATGTTGTTCAACAGTTATAAATATATATTGGTTTAGAATGATATATGCCCAATTATTTAAAACTCTAATAAGAACAGGCCCAATATTAACCTCCAACTATTGACTTTCCAACACTATTTGACATAATTTGCATTAAAACTCATAATCGAGCCCTGATTTAATCACACACAAGCGTTTGTATATATAATCAACCCAAGTCTTGATTCAAAAATAACATTTAACCAATAACATGTAACTCTGAGCCTGGGATTCTCGTAATTAAACATGTACATACTTCCTTTAGAAGAAATGCCCAACAAAAGACAGATCCAAATAATGCCCGAGGAGAAATAGAGTCGAGCACACACATGTTTCTTTAATCTTTGATGAGACCAAGATCGTGTTAAGATTTAAAATAACAAGGGAAGTAAGAACAAATAGCTTGACCACATGAGATGGTTTTTGTGATACAAACAATTCATGCCTTTTATTTTATTGCAGAGAGGTAGAAAGAGATGGCTCAATCAAGAAAGAGTCTTCGAAAACAAAGATCACTCGTGCCCCTTTTTTTTAACAAGTTGTCACAAAGAAGTAACAACAGATAGTCAAGGAATAATCTTTGTGAAAAAATAGAGAGCCCGTGCCCTTTCCAAATCCACCACAAACATTTATAACCTTTAAAAATCTTGACAGTGAGGGTTACCAAAACATAACAGTCAACTACCCAACGAAGATGAGAGGAAGCGAATACTCAAAATACTGTGAAGAGAGTGCCCGAAGAGAAACATAACCAACCCAATCATAAACAAACTTCCATTTAAAATTCTGGGTGATGCCCAAGACCCGACTGTGTAAATATTTCAACAATAGTAATAGTGAAGGCAATGCTATGAAAAAAGATAGCTCGAGGTTCGACCAAAACGAAGCAAGAACACTCCAACACTTAACAATTTTCATTGTAACCAGGAGGAACGAAACATACCAGGAGTAAGAAAAATTCAACACCAAGACTGATTGTAAAACCCATGCTTAAAAATTCAGAGCTTGTTACACCATTATCACAATTTTCCACAGAGAACCAGAGTAAAACCCCAAGCCGACCGACATGTTTTAAACCAATAAATCAATGTGCAGGCTACACACAACAAGGATACCCATTTATTTTCTTAAAAACACCAACAGTCTAAAGTATTCACAGAAGAAACCATAAGCACAACACTGATACACAATCAAAACTTAAGAAAAACATAGACCTCATGCAATTCTGAGACAAAAAATCGATTCATAACACAAAGGGACCATAATGGAGGGAAAATAAAGGAACCATACCTGGAAAAACTCGCTTGAGGGAAGAGTTGGACTGTATTTTCCTTTCACAACCAGAAATCGTGGAGCATCCAAAACCACCAGAGCCGAAAAACCAAATGCAAGTATGGCTAGGGTGACAGGCTCGAGGGTTGTTTAAGTGACATGCAGTAAATTCACGTTGCTTCCTTCCCCATCCCTATTCAATTCATCGTACAAGACAACCCATACACCATAACATCAACCATTAATTCAAACAAATATCCAATGCTATATCCATTGCATAGTGTGCCACCCCAAATCATATCAAAACTTTAACAACGACCATATGCTATAACGTTACCATATATGCCTCACAAATAATCCTTTAATGAAGCGCATAAGTCTAACATCTAGGTCTATGCACCTTCTTTTGTCACCACATATAACCTTAGGGCTTGTTCATAGTTTTTTCCTTTTTGTTTAAGCTTCCATATCATCCTTTACATGAAATCATATATAAAATAATAAACAATCTTTAATGCATAAACATAACACCTGTAGAAAATAATCCTTTTATCCATAGTACTGCCATGAGTTGCGAGTGACTATCAAAACCATCTAGCCATAACATAATCAACCAACCATATTATATCGACATGAAGAATAAAACCATGATTTGCATCATCAACTATAGAAGACTGTGCTGACATCATTATAACAACAAACCAAAATATGAGTGCAACACATCCATCATAGCGCCACTAGTCTACAAGGGGGTCCCACTTACTAGTTAATTTTTATTATTATAAATAAATTATAGAGTTTGAAAATCATTCGTGAGCAGTATTCATTGTTTCAATTTTAAGCGTCAACAAATTGGAGACTCCACAGGGAAATCTGCTCCCAACAGATTAAGAACTCAGATTGTATGGTTTTGCAGACCAGGTGAACATTAGATCAAGGAAATAAACATCAAAATGATTATGCAACGGGGGGAAGTGAGTGATTTAAGGGAAAAAATGATTTGGGATTTTGGGAATAACTCATGGAACGTGTTACGTATGAGGGGGCTTATCCCTGTATGCATAATCATTCGATTAATCATAGTGAAATCATTCTTTAATTCAAGGAGAAAAAATTTCTGGTGTGCTCTTTTGAATCTTGGAGTGGAGGGAAGAAAAGGAAATAAAAAATAGGGATGAAAAACCAAATATCTTATCTAACAACAGTTGAAGTAGATAACAATTTCAATGATGTCTTCAAGGGGGAACATCATGATAGCTGTGTAACCTGATTGTTATTGATTAAAAATACTTACAGAATAGCATCACTGTGGAAAAACTATTCTAAAATTTTATTTTTGAGAAGAAAAGAAGTCAAATAAAAGAAATAAAACAACAAAAACAAAACAACAAAATAAATAACAACAAAGTAAAATCAAAGCAATAAAACAAAAGTATAATACATACAAAATTCCATACAACATTTAAACTTTCAAGTTTGTTCCACATAGTGTTTTAAGTGGGAACCGTTGGTGCTATAGGAAAACAATCGCTCTTCCAAGTCCTTTAGGATATAGGAATTTGCACCCAGGACAAAAGCGATCTTAAAAGGACCCATCCATAACTTTTGAAACTTTGAATGCCTTCCTCTATCAACATGAGTTGAATCCCACAACAAGACTTTCTCATTAATCTTAAATTTGACAACCTTTGTACTTTTATTGAAATATCTTTTAACAGTTTGCTATCTTCTCTTTATGTTATCCAAGGGAAACATCCTTTGTTCCTCTAAATCCAAGAGTGCATTCATTCTTTGAGAGATATTGGAAGAATTTAATTCTTCAACCTATAACATCAGCCTTAGAGAAGAAAATTCTAGCTTGATAGACATAATGACTTCTTGACCATAAACAAGCTAGAAGGGAGTGCAACCAGTGCTCACCTTGGTGGTAGTGCGGTATGCCCAAAGGGTGTAAGTGTGGAGAGTGTGCCATTGACAAGGCTTATATTCAATGAGCCTCTTGATAATTCTAACCAAATTTTTGTTAGTAGACCCAGCTTGCCCTAGTCTAGCTAGAAATTGAGTCATCTTAGCAGAAATAAAGCGAGACCGTTGTCTGTAATAATTTCCAAAGGAATACCAAATATAGAAAAAATATTAGTCTCAAGGAAAGAAATCACCTGCTCATCCTGCGAATGCTTAAGTGGGACAACCTCAGGCCATTTTGTAAAATAATCTATGGCTGTCAAGATAAAAACTTGCCCTACTGAATATGGAGGATTAATAGGAACAATAAAGTCCAGACCCCATTTTGAAAAAGGAAAGTCAGGGAGGACAGGTTGTAAAGGCATGGAAGAAAGACGTTCTTTTCCAACGAACTTTTGGCACTTGTCACAAGATCTTGAAAAATTATAAGAATCACGAAAAATTGAAGGCCAATAGTACCATTTCCTGATAATTTTAAAAGCAATAGTTTTAACAGAAAAGTGCCCCCCTACATGAATAACAACATCTGAATATCCATGAGTCTCTTGTAACAATTTCTGTGCTTCCTCATTATTCACACAATGAAGTAACATACCATCGATATATCTGCGAAACAAGAAGTCTCCTAAAATGACGTATCTAGAAGATTCAAGACAGAGTCTTATCCTTTATTGAGTATCTAATTTATTTGTACATATTTGATTTTGAAAGTAATACACCATATCTTTATACCAGGGATGTTCAACTACAGGAAGGATTTGATTGTCAATACAAAATAGTGTTGACAAGGAGCTATCTTGTTCATCAATTTATTCACTTGATTTTGCATGCTAAGATAAGTGAAGGGCTAAGTAACGTCTCTTAATGGTTTTAGAAGTTATGATAGTTAAATCATGGTTCTAGATCTTGGCAAGCCAATGTGCAAGCTTCCCTGAAAGATAAGTCTGTGAGAGAAAAAACTTGACAGCAGGTAAAGGGACTTTTACCAGTGTGTGCTTACCTAAGATAAAGTGGTGAAATTTTTCAACAACTTTAACAAGAGAGAAAGCACATTTTTCAATATAAGAATATTTGAATTCATCATCTGACAAGATTTGACTCATGTAAGCTACTGGTTTTTCATTAACTTGGTCATCACATTGCATGAGGATAGCAGAAATGACTTCCTCTGTGGCATTAATATATATAATAAACTCTTTCTCAAAATCTGGCTTCGCCAAAATCGATGCGGAACTGATTGCTTTCTTGATCCCTACGAAATCATTTTCGACGTCATTGGTCCAAGAAAAGGAGCGATCTTAAGAAGATTGTGAATTGGTTTGACCATTACAAAAAAATCAGGAACAAACCTACGGACAAAGTTGATAATACCCATGAAGGCTTGAACCTCCTTTTTGGAAGTAGGGGCAGGAAGATTTAGAATAGAAACAATCCTTTCGAGATCAATTCTTATTCCCGAATCAAAGGCAATGTGTCCAAGGAGCTTGCCCTTGGTAACACCGAAGATAGACTTAGAAGGATTTAAAGAAATGCCAAATTTCTTGCATCACATGAGAACCTTTTTAAGATGACAAAAATGATCTAATCGGTTCTTTGAATACATAGTTAAGTCATCAAGATAAATCTGAATAATTTTGCTGATCAGATCATCAAAAACTATTTACATAGATATTTGGAAAGTGGCACCTACATTAGATAAGCCAAAATGCATATGTTCATAAGTGAATGTGCCCCAACGTGTAATAAAAGTGGTTTTATATTTATCTGTCCTTTTTACCTTGATCCGATTGTAACCATAAAAACCATCAAGTAAGGACATCATCTGTGACCCTGCAACTTGCAGCAAAATCATTTCCATATTAGGGAGAGGAAAATGGTCTTTTATGCTAGCTCTATTCAATGCACGAAAATCAATGCATAGTCTGATATGACCAATTGTTTTCTGAACGAGAACCAAATTGGAAACCCACTTAGAATACTTAACATGGAAAATTATCCCAACCTTCAAGAGTTTTTCCAACTCCTTCTAAATTGTTTCTTCCAGTGCAGGGTTAATGGGTCTTTTTTTTGCCTAACTAGTTTTATGCCTTCCTTGATAGGAATGACATGCTGTATAAGAACAAGATCAAAACCACGAAGATCCTCATAAGACCAAGGAAAAACATCTTGAAATTCACGAAGTAACTCAATGAACTTCAATTTTTCTTCATCAAAACATTGGGAACCTATCTTAACGTTCTTTGGACAATAGGGTGTCCCAATGTTCAAGGAAATGGTTTCACCCACTTTCCTTTTCGACTCATTTTCTTTGTTTCCTACATCACTCGATGAAAATGAACTTTCTAGAGGAGTCAATCCCTTCGGAATTTTGTTATCTTCCATGGATATAATCTCCTTGGGATTATAAGGTTCATTTTGTATGAAAGAACATATGCTCTCATCACCAGGGAAGACCTGCCATGACTCTACATTGTCAGGGATATGAGGACAATACAAATATTGAAAGGTGCAATCAGGTATTTGTGGCAGAAGTTGCTGAGTAGGAGAGGCTGCAAAAACAACTAACCTATCATCCATTGAGTTCAATTCCCTTTTAACATGAGTGATGTTGAATGATAGAAAGTTCAATATAAGCGCCCAAACAATTTGGGTGTAGCATTTCATTAACTTGTTGCTAGGAGAATATATCTTATGTACAAGGTTTACAACAAGTTCAGAGTCCCCAAAAACTATAAGATGACCACAACCTAAATTATAGGAATTTTTAATGCCTAGCAGTAATGATTCAAATTCAGTGACGTTGTTAGTGCAAGCAAACTCTAACTATAGGAAAAGTTGTGAATCTTGCCTATAGGAGAGTACAAGATAACACCAACTCCATTTCCTTCATTGGAACATGAACCATCAAAGTGCATATGCCACATCCCATCCTCTAGGTCAATTTGTTCCAAGGTAGTGTTGTCCTCATCTACAAAGATGGAATACACTCCTAGGTCCTCCTCGATATAATTTACATTAGGCTATGGGATGCTTTCTATATAAGGTGAAATTATTCCCTCCCTTAAGTCTGTGATGCTATTCCCATTCCGAGGAACATATAAGTGTGTCCCATTGAGTGAGAGGTATCCACCTGTCAAGGCTTTCCAATCTCTTCCTAAGATGATTGAATAATTACTCACTGGCATGTCAATTACCTGCATATTAAGGGTTGTCCTTATTTCAGGATGCACACACAAAACCAAGGTCACGTCCTTGATCTAACCTATGGTCGATTGTTGTAAACTATTATAAGAGAGCATGATTTTGGCATTTTCATTTGTACAAGAAAAGCCTAGATCTTCCATAATAATTTTCAACATTACGCATTGGACCAAACCACCGTCAATCAGAAAACAATGGGCTATTCTGTCCATAATCTTTACATAAATGAAAAATGTTTTTTTTTTATATGTTGTCTAAAATTATGTACACCTACTTTATTTACAATTGAGTCCTCTTCGTCTACCTCTTCATAGAGATTGGCTACGATGGAATCTTTTCTTTCCATGAAAATTTTCAGATGCTTTTGTTGCTCAGGGATGACAACCATGTCCAGGAGGGTAACATCGACTTTAATATTAGGCAATTGATTGAGAATGTTGTATTTGGAAGAGGGAAGAGGGGAGAGAGTTCCTTCACTGTTAGGAGTTTTAGTAACTTGTACAGTAGCAACTGTTGAAGATGATCTTGGGCTAGAAGAAGTACGAGGGGGATCATATTTTCCTTTTGAAGCATAGGATTTATTCCTAGTGTTTATGATCATGACATCCTCTGGTTTTGCGAAATCTAGAACATCAATGGTAGTTTCATGCCTTTTTCCAAATATTTTATCTCTGACACTCTTCTTTACCTCACAAGTATTTTCCTCATGGTGTTCCTCGCAAAAGTTACACCAACTGCGAGGCATGTTGGCCTTAGGCTGAAATTTATTTTCATTAGGATTCCTAAAGGGTGGTGAAGAAGAAGATGAGGCCCCAGGGGTAAGTGAAGGGAATTTTCCCTTTATTTCATATGCTATCATTCGGTTATTCATGTCTTTTACAAACTATAAGAGGGCAAACATGTTCGTTTTTTTAACTGAGTCTCTCTTGGGAAGACCTATTCTTTCAAGTTGTTCTTCATAATCTAGACAAGTATGCAGAGAGGAAACAATATTGTCAATAGACTTTTGTTCAAGCCTATGACGGTAAGGGGAAGGTAGAGCATTATAGTAATTCATAAAAGCGGCTTGGTTCTGAGGGATAATAAGTTCGGTAACTTGGTTATATAAATTGGTGAAACGTAAGTTGAAAGACTTGATAGTCTCACCGTCTTTGTACGCAATGTTATTATACTCCCATAATTTCTCGGCTGGGCTCTTATATTGCCCATAAGTATATTTGAACCAATAAACTAACTCCTCCCAAGTGGAAAGAATCTTGGGAGGAAGATCAAAGAAATCAGCCACTGCTTTCCCTTCAAGGGAATCAACAAATAAGCATATACAAGCTCCTATGTTGTGACAGACATTATAAAATGCCACCAAGTGTTCATTCGTAGTGACCGTGTTATTTCATGAAAACCTAGGGATATTCTCCTTGAATTTTGGAAGTGGACGAGTAGCAGGTGCTAGGTTAAGAGGAGAGGATACATGCCACAGAGTAGTAGTAACATCTTCTTCAAATTGAAAGAGACCATACTTCTTTATGACCTTAGTGGGATTGGTGGTAGATTGGACAAGGAATTGATGTATATACAAGATAACAATCACTGACGAGGCTGAAGCTTGAGATGAAGAAGCACCTCCAGTGCCACCAGAGCACGATGGGTAAGGAAGAGAAAGAAAAACTGGATGAATCAAACAAAGTTCTCCTTAGAGTACCTTGTTGGGTTGAAAAACAACGTTTCTTCTTCCTATTTCAACAATAGGGTTGATCTCAGGTGATAAACCTCTTCTTCTCCTAGATATGCGAGGGTTTAAGGACATGAAAAGAAGATCAAAACTTTAGGAAAAAAAAATCTATGGATGATTCCTAGGCTGTCTTTTCCTCGCTTCCCAATGTTCTCGAACACTTATGTCTTATTCAATCACTGCCCACGAGTTTTCAAGCTCAATCCGGGTGTTAGCGGTTTCTAAGATAGTATTGAATAAGTTTAAAGCAATGCTGGTCTGATCTTTAAGACCAAGCTCAATATTGGGCTACCTTGTAATAGGTACTGTCATGAAGGAAAGGAAATAGTCAAAAAATTGAAAGCAAAAAATAATTTTTTCAATGATAATCAAGCATACAATCAACCAAAGAGATATGGAAGATCTCCCCAGTATAGTTGCCAAATAAATGTTGAGGAAAATATATGAATTATCTTACTCAAGCATTTTTGAATCTTTCCTGGCTAAGACAAGATAGTCGGGAATATCACCCTATGTTTTATATCCTCAAAAAGTATTTCTCAATCCACAAGTATTAATTACAAGGGTTTAGGCTGATTTTTTAAATGAAAAGATTGTTGCAAAATATGAAATTTTTATATGATTTTATGAAAATATACAGATTACAGAAAGTAAATGTGGAGATCAAAAATAAAAAGTAACCAAGTCACATATACACACAAATGAGACAGAATATCAATCTACTTTATTTCATTCCAAGAAATCAAAACTATCTTTCTCTTTAAAAAATCCCTGTGAGGGCATGGACCAAAGTCTAATTTACATATCCCTGATGAAAACCATACAAAAGGACCCTGACAAGAAGTAAAAACTGAAATTTATAATCTAGATCAGCTTGCCACAGACTGCTGCCAATTTGACTCTCCACAATATCCTTTATTAGCTATGAAACTCAACAATAAATAGACAAGTATACACAGACTATCAAATATAGATCAACACCTTTGAAACATACATCTGAATGATATGGTTTAGCTTTGAACCTTGCTATCTACAATAGGACCCTGTTGTCAAAAAGAGAATTAGGCCTTTAATGAACTCAAGAATGAATGAAAATTGAAACTATCTCATGAAAACAAAAGAACAAACCTTACTATTTCTTTTTCCTTCTATTCTCCCCCTGTTCTTCCTTCTCATTTGGATTTTATGCATTCCAAATAAGTTAAAGTAGTTCAACTACTTTCTTTAGTTAAGTTAATTAAACTTAACTAATTTTAGTTTAGGGGAAGTAATACTAATAATAATAGTTAAGGTTCTTTATTTAATAATAACTAAGTAGGTGGGACCCCTTGTGACTCCCTTCTTTTATTCTTTACAAAAAATAAACACAATTAGATAATCATTTAAACACATGGCTCCTTGTAGCTCCCATAAATATTTCCAAAACTTGAATATTAAATATAAAAAATAATTCAAATCATATCCAAAACATGTAAATAACCACATTATCCCCAAAAAATAGCTTATTGTCCAAAACCTTCTGCAGGTCACTGTCTTCAACAACTCAATCATAAACACATAAATTAAAATCCATATTTTCCACTTTGAGAGGAAATCCTTCTTCTATCACTGCTGTCCCCTTTAGACTTCCCAGAATTAGCCTTAGGTTGATTCGAACCTTGAGGCTTAATCTCACTAATAACATGGGAACAATCATCCTTCAGATGCATACGAGATGAGACTGATTTTGATGAGTCATTTGAAGGAGATGAAGGGGAGGCAACAACTTTACCCTTGTCTTGCACATGGGGGACATCAATCTTAATCCATTTGCTAGCATGGGAGGATTGAACAGGTGAATGCACAGGGGTAATTTGAACATT
>ML802416.1:0-18156 GCA_009831015.1 Picea engelmannii
CTTTCCCTTCAACCACTCTTCTCTCTGCTTGTATATAAGACAGAGGTTGGTGTGCACATACACTACTAAGTCATCTGACACGACGACAAAGAGAAGAGTTCAATAGAAGAGTTTATACTTGAGTGAAGGGTACATTTTTACTGGGGTCGTGACAAAAGAGTTCACCAATCAATGCCACCAACATCGAGGTACATAAAGGGCTTGGTTTTCTTGATTAAATGTCAGTTCCATACCCTCATACATGATCGAATCTAGTGGAAACATTGCAATCTTGCCAATCTTGAAATCCTGAAAACTGTTAAGTCTGCTGAATTTTGAATGGGACCTAAAATTCTACTTTCTCCATATGAAGTCCAATGAGGTTGTAACCACTCTCAAACATCCTGAAACAATTAATGGTAATGTTAAAAATTTAAGTAAAAGGATGAAAATGAAAGATAAAGGAGAATGTCACTTTTAAGAATTTAACATTACCATTAATTACTAGGGTGGGTGAAATGGAGGGGGTGGGGACCTCTTTAAATAGCATTAACAAGGCAAAATAACCCTCAGTTGCAGACCAAAACACCTTACAACTCCAACTTGCATGAGAAAACATGAGCCAAGTACTTGTTTGTTACTTAGGTTTTAGGTTTTAGGGGGTTTTGGGGGGTTTTAGGTTTTAGGGACCAAACCGACCGGTTTGATCATAAACCGGCCGGTTTGAACCGGTCGACCATCAAACCGGTCAAACCGGTCGGTTCCGGTTCCGGTTCGATCGGTTTTTAAAACACTGCCCCTAACAGGATACAGACAATGTCTACCTACAAAGGATACAACCCATATCCAACATGAATATCTTGTCCTAAGTCAAGTTTGTTTAAGGCTTTCAATCAACCCTTGCATCTAGGAGATTGGCTTGTCTAACATTGATGTTCTTTGTTTATTGTAACTACGGGGTGTATACATTTATAGCTAACAACCACTGTTTTCCTCACCATTTCCTTGTAAAGATGTAGCCCCATTGGCCATCATAACTTAAAAAAATTATTCATTTGTCTCCTCCCTATGTTGCACATTATACATTTCCATCAAATTTGCTCTTCCTAAAGCTTTCTCCTTGGAGTAGAAGACCCACCAACATGCTCAAGGGTTTGAAGTCCGAGATTCATTTACTTAGGACTCGGGAGGAAATTGAAGTTCAAGATCTCTTGAAATCCATATTTGCACTAGAAAATGCGATGTTTTTAACTGCCATGTCAAGCCTAATTACCTCAACTTTTTGTTCGAGTGTACATCCAAATGCCCTCACTCCGTCGCCCAACATGCCTAGATATGTTTAGCTCAGGAGTAGCTATCTTTGAAAGAATAACCACAAAGATTTCAAGCCTCTTGTCGTTATAAATGTGCGATAAAATGGTTGGGTTGGGTGGACAAACAAATGTATAGATTCATTCACACACACCTAAGTTGCATGATATTTGGAAACGATATGTATGTGTTTCAAAAACAAGAATCCCTGGAAATGTTATCTGCCCAAAATGGGTACGTCAACGGAAACACAATATATAAAAAGTACAATATATATATATATATAGTTTTTTAAATAACACATTGTCTTGCAAGAAAATAAGATGATACACATAAATGAGATTTAAAAAGGAAACCCACATCTACTTTCATTGTCGTAGATGATTACATTATATAAAATTCTAAAGGCAACCTTTATAGATGAGACTATCCATCCAAATTTCAAAATCATCCTTTATAGATGAGGCTATACACCCAAAATTAGCGTTTATGTATGAGGCTATTTGTGCCAAATAAAATACATATCCATCTCATCTTCATCATCATCAACAAAAATAGAATAAGATGCCTGTTCAACAGAATTGGATTATGGATTGGAGGAAGAGGGAGCTCCACTTCCACATGTATCACCATCAATGTTAAGAGCAACAAGAGGTAGTTCCAAGTCCGAGGATTCTGGATCCACATCTTAGTCTTATGAGGTCCACTTCTATATTCTTCACTGCTTCGAGTGCACATAAACAATATTCTCAGCCTTCTGCAATCCCAACCTCTTGCGCTTCACGTAGTGAATGAAACCATAGGTGCTCCAATTCCTTTTTGTTGATGAAGAGCTTGCCACTTGTGAGAGAATACATGTGGCGAGTCTTGCAAATATACATCATTTTCCCCATGACAAGTCCAAGCATTTGACTGAGTCCATGGTCCTCCTCTTATCCAAAGATGATATGTCTGAAAATTCTTCCAATCTATCATCAAAACAAGCAAATTCTCCCCTCATGTTTGTTTGCAAAGAAGTTGGAAGCAACCTTTGGAAGGATTTCTTCACTCCATTCCCATCCTTATGCGAGGCCTTCCTCTTCCCATTACTTTGAGTAATGAGGTCTTCATCATAAAATTTTGGAGGCAAAGCATGCCAAAATGGACAAGGAAGTGTTGAAACCATTCCACCTTTGAACAATGATGGATCTCACAAGTTCTACAAAATCAACATCAACAAAAAGAAGAGAGGGAGCCTCCTGTGAAATAATTTCCATAGTTTTCTCGACCATGGTATCCATGCCATCATAAATCTCTCCCAATAGAGGTGCCTATGTTTGCCATTCATAGAAGCTCAAACGCAAGGAATGTGAATTGGACAACAAAATCTATCTTGCTCCAACAATCCTCATTAGTCAACAACCTATGCACCATACTTCCCATTTTTGAATTTGCCTATCTCTAGTTAGCAAAAGTCACACCCACCACCATATTCACTAATGCAGATTTGACCTCAACAAGGCTTCACAACATGATGTTTGAGGCATATCTTGTCTCAACAACTTTCAATAATTCCAATTTGGAGTATTCTCAATATATTGCTTGAGATTGGTGGTGGTTGGTGGTGAATTTTATGACGTCCCTAGCTTGCCCAATGAGCTCCTTAATCCGTGAAGTTTTAACCTCAAACTTCCCTAAAATCATATTTAAATCATGGACAATGCAAGGAGACCAAAAAATGTGATTATATCTACCCTCAACAATCAAGCTCGCAACTTTGCAAACAGGTGCATTATATGTGATAACTTGCACCACATTGATTGGGCCTACTTGCTCAATAGCAACAATTATAATTTCAACAATGAAATCACTATCTCTTACCTCACCTAAACAATCTTTTACTTGTTAGTTTTGTAGCTTGGTAAGTGTCTCAACATGGGCCTAAGTGTCCTAGGCATGATGATGGACACATTAAATACCCAGATCAACTTTATTTATTTTATCCTGAGTTTTAGCTTAGGAAAAATTAAAAAGTCACTTAAATGACTTTTTTTTCTCAGATTTATGAAAAAGTCACTTTTCATAAATTAATAATTCACAAAAGTGTATTTCTGGAGGGTTCTAGAAGTATCTTGAAAAAGTGAATTAGAGAGATAAATAGAAGGGCTGAGGGTGAGAGGGACACATTCTCATTTGTGAGAAGAGGAAGAGGGTGCTTGGGCAAGAGAAGGAGAGGGCAAGCAACTGAGGAAGAGGGCGAGTTCTAGGCCAGACTTGGGTAGCCAGTGGAGGTTGAACTAAGGCCATACTGGGCAACAGAGAGACTCTGAACTCAGGCCACATACAATAGATTTCATGTGGCTGATTCTTCACGACAGAAAAAGCAGGGTCGAAAAAGCAGGCCAAGTTTGCTGGGTTGTTTTTGCTGAGCGAGTGAGGAAACTTGCTGAGGAAATTTCTGTAAGAAATTTCTGATTTTCTGCTGCTGTAAATTCTCTTGAAAGCCCATAATAGAAGCCCCCCTTTGCTGGTTTTCCCCACACCATGGTTTCCAGGGTATTTCTGGTGTTGTCCATTTTATGTGTTTGGTTTTCTGTATGTGCTTCTGCTGCTATTTTGGTTAAATAAATCAACTATAATATTTATGCATAATTTTCTGAGTTTATATCAGCATTGATTAAATTCTGGTTAGATAAAATTGTTGGCATAATATTCTGGTTAGATAAAATTATTGGCATAATATTCTGGTTGTTGAGTTATAGGAAATTAGCATGGTATCAGAGCTCAGCCTCTGAGTACAGAAGGAGCCAAGATACTTTGTTGTGCAAACTAGGGAGTGAATCAACAAAGGAGGACGTGTGACTAGAAGTGTGTGGGAAACAGAGCAACAAACTCAAATGGCTAGTGCAGGCTTAAGGTTTGAGGACAGGCTGGATGGTGCCTCAAATTTCTGTCCTTGGAGGGAGCGTATTGGCTTGGTACTGGAGGAGAATGGACTGTTTGAAATTGTTGAAGGCAAAGTGGCAACCCTTGCCGATCAAGTACAACAAGCAACTCACAACAAGAAAGATGTCAAGGCTAGGAGGATAATTGTGGATGGAGTCAAGGACCACATTATTCCTCATTTGTATGGCAAGAAGACAACAAAGGACATGTGGGAGGCCCTAGTGAAGTTGTACCAGTCTGACAACCAGAGCAAGAAGATGCTGCTTAGAGAGAAGCTGATAAGCACGAAGATGGCCAAGGGAGAGTCGGTGGTCACTTACCTCACAAAGTTCACTCAGATCATAGATGAATTGGCAGCTGTGGGAGAGGTAGTGGACTAGACTGAATTGGTGAGGAAAGCCTTGAATGGCTTCACCAAGCAGTGGGAAGTATTTATTCGTAGAGTGGTGTCTCGAGAGAAGCTCCATGATTGGGAGAGATTATGGGATGACTTCACCCAGGAGGAGTTGAGACTTGATGCCACTCAAGCTAGCCAACCAAGGAGTGAAGAGGAAGAGAATGTGGCTCTTCATGCGAAGAAGGGCAATGGAGTGGGAGGTTTCAGAGACATGGGAAAAATGAAATTCTTTGAACGTCACAAGATTGGCCACTATGCCAGCTAGTGTCCCAAGAAGAAGAAGAAGAAGAAGAAGAAGGAGGCAGAGGTTGCAGCCACAACATCTATTGAGATGGATGCGTTTGCAGAGAAATTCGAGGATGAATTTTCTCTGGTTTCATCTCTTTGGAGCAACAGTGTTGCAGAGTTGGAGGATAGTGGGGTATGGTTCGTGGACAGTGGATCATCTCGCCATATGACGGGAATGAGGTCGGTGTTCCTTAGTGTTTCAAAGACGAGCTCAACCTTGCATCTGGGTAGTGGGGCTGGCACCATGCATGCAGTGAAGGGGGTTGGATGCGTTAGATTCCAGCTAGAGTCAGGTGGTTTTCTGGAGGTGGCCAGGGTGATGTATGTTCCAGAGCTGAAGGTCTTTTCTCTCCGTGGAAACTCTAGAGGATATGGGGTATGCAATTATGTTCAAGGATGGAAAGGTGCACATACATGTAGAGGGAGTAGATACCTGGGATGCAACAATGAGGCTTGGCATCAGAGAGGGTATGATGTACAGGGTGTTGGGACATCCTGTAGTGGGGTCCAAGGGGATCTTGGACTAGAGATCAGTGTCAGTGGCAGAGTCTTGTGGACGAGTGTCTTCATCCAAGACTGCCAAATCTGTTAGTTGGTATGACCTGACATTGATGGAGGAGTCGAGCAGGACATCAGATCAGAGTGCAGCGGAGGTAGCTAGGATGTCTTCCAGTTTAGAGGGAGCAGCTACAACAATAATAGATTTGATGGGATCAAAGATTGATCCAGGTGGAGACACCTCCCTCGTTAAGGAGTGTTAGTTTTGTAGCTCGGTAGGTGTCTCAGCATGGGCCTAAGTGTCCTAAGCATGCTGATGGACACATTAAATACCCATATCAACTTTATTTATTTTATCCTAAGTTTTAACTTAGGAAAAATTAAAAAGTCACTTAAATGACCTTTTTTCTCAGATTTATGAAAAAGTCACTTTTCAGAAATTAATAATTCACAAAAGTGTATTTCTGGAGGGTTCTAGAAGGCTCTTGAAAAAGTGAATTAGAGAGATAAATAGAAGGGATGAGAGTGAGAGGGACACACATTCTCATTTGTGAAAACAGGAAGAGGGTGCTTGGGCAAGCAACTGAGGAAGAAGGCGAGTTCTGGGCCAGACTTGGGCAGCCAGTGGAGGCCGAAGCAGGACCATATTGGGAAACAGAGAGAGGCCGAATGCAGGCCACATACAACAGATTTTAGGAGGTTGATTTTTCAAGGCCGAAAAAGCGGGGCCGAAAAAGCAAGCCGAAAAAGGAGGGCTGAAAAAGTAGGCCAAGTTTGCTGGGCTGTTTTTGCTGAGCGAGGAAACTTGCTGAAGAAATTTTTGTAAGAAATTTCTGATTTTCTATTGTTGTAAATTCTCTTGAAAGCCCATAATAGAAGCCCCTCTTTGCTGGTTTTCCCCACACTGGGGTTTCCAGGGTATTTCTGGTGTTTTCCATTTTATGTGTTTGGTTTTCTGTATGTGCTTCTGTTGCTATTTTGGTTAAATAACTCAGTTGTGATATTTATGCAAAATTTTCTTAGTTTATATCAGCATTGATTAAATTCTGGTTAGATAAAATTATTGGCATAATATTATGGTTGCTGAGTTATAGGAAATTAACACCTCTTTCAAGAACATTGCTCCTTTTGGTGATGCCACAATGGCATTGATCAATGGCCTACGCCTTGTATCCATTCATCCATATGAGATAATGTAAACCCCCAAGCTACTTCATGAGCTACGAATTGGTCTTAGAACATCATCAAGAAGCTCCCTTTCTTTCTTGAGCAAAATTATTGGGAATTTTTCATTGTTTGGACCCTTGAAACTTCGAGGGGCTATGTTAATTGTCCTCCCAAATCATACCAATAGGGAGACCCAACCACATTAAAAGGAGTACCACAGGCATAGGTGGCCCTTGCCACTTTTGTCTTGGCCTGTTGTGTCCCTTGAACATTGAACATTTTCACCAATTTGCTTTCTTCACATGTGGTTGGAGCTTTTGATGACTCTTCTTCAGCATGTGCCGCCCTCCTCATCATTGCTTCATTGACAATCCTTGGCTCATTGCTAGCATCTAATTGAGTATTGCTATCAATATTGCTGCTTTGATATTTCAACCTTAGAGCGTCATTATGTAGTTTCTCATATTTGGCCCTCCCCTCCAATTTTCTGGCATGTGAACAAACATCAACACCCTTTACCGCATCATGCAAATTATGAGCCTTCACTCTTTTGTAATAGCCCTTGTAATTTTGTCTATTTTGCATAGATTACAATGCCATTCACATCACCGCCCATTTGTTTGAGCTAGGTAACATACTTCCAAAGAGGATTGTATTCATGTTCCTGCTTGCTTTAACGGGTTTAGGTACATGATAAATGCCACTTTCAAAAGCCATAAATGCTGCAAAAATAGTAAAGAAATATTCTCACCAAAGATGAGGCTGCCCACAACCTTTTTCTTGCTGCCCACAATCGTGCTCTTGCTTCCCACAACCTTTTTCTTGCTGCCCACAATCGTGCTCTTGCTTCCCACAACCATCCTCTAGCAACAAATGCACCAAAGCATTGCTCCCAATGATGAAAACACAAGTAAAATGCTTTCTGTTGCTGTAGGAAGTTCTTGTTGTTGAAGAAAGTGTGAGGAATGAGGGAAAGGGAGAGGTTTATTATAGGAAAAGGGAGGCTGTTAGGGTTTTTGAAGTTTTTTTTTCAAATGAATGTGAAATATAAATAGGCAGGTTTAGAAATGAATGAGACGTTAATTTGTCTTCATTTCCATGCATTAGGGGCTTTTTAGACTGCCTATGGGTCCCACGTGCCTCAAGGGCTCTTGGGTGGGCTTGAACAACTTAAACAAGGTACCAAAACACATGATTTTCCCACCGAACCGGTCTGAAAATGCCTTGATCTATGCCATTCGATGTTTCTAAATCGCAGAATGCCGTTTGATATGACTTAGGGCATTTTCGAGCCATATTGTGCCCATTTTAGCGTTCCAACATGTTTCGGGTACTTGTATGCAGGCTGGCTAGGTGTTTCCTGCAACTTAGACATATGGATTTAAAAGTCAATCCATCTCTCCTTCCATTTCTATTTTGCACTTACCTTTTCTTTGTATGTCCTAAGCCTTGAAGTCTAGACATTTGCTTGAATGTTTTGATTCAATCCATATATAAACCAATTGATCTTTTCAGCTTCTGGTGCCTGGTAGTTGAGCTAACTTAACAGTTCTTTAATCTTGGTATCATACTTCACTATTGTCTCACCACTCTCTTGTTTGAATTTTTTTACTTGATTAAGAGCAGAAGGCTCGCCATCCAAATATGCCCAACTATTCATAAACTTGTGGTCAACACATCCCAATCCTTGAAAGGGGTTTGTGTGCTTGTTTTTTTCTAAACTGAGCCCATGGTCTCCGTAGGACTACTAAAATAACATCAAGAGGGAATATGTGATCATCCTTTGTAGTGTTGTCATCATGATTAGGGATATGGGTTGGATCTATAGTCCACAACCCTTTGCTATAGAGAGCATGTTTGCCCTCATCTGAGCTATATCCACAGTACTTGTACGTGTACTCTTTGCCTAAATCTAGGGACAAGTGTTTGTAATGTCAGCGTGGAGTCCTTCATTGGCGTTTCTACGAGGTTTTTCCTCTTCACCGCCCGTTGTTCTCTACATTTGTACTATTTTCATTGTCTTGCATAGTCTCCCTCTCACTTCCCTTGTCTGTATTGCCTCCTTGTGTTCCCTCTCAAACTTCTTTTCCAGYTSTTCGAGTTGTCTTAGCTTGTTTAAATATTTTAACTATCGTAACCTTTCCCATTCCAGTTTCTTTAGATGTCTTCTTCTTTGTTGCTCTTTCTCTTGATCTTTTTCTATTCTTCCAAGTTCACAACGWTCAATGAAGATCCCAATTGGTTTCCAACTGTTCCCTTGTCAAGTCCACTACAAATTCTATTGCCTTGCTAAGATGTCTCCCATTCTTGTGGCTTGCTCATGTCTGTTGTATGGATGGCTTCAACTTTTAGGGACACTCTTGGTTCATTTTCCACATTCTCAGATTTGTCTTCATCATTTGCATCCTGATTCCTCGCTATATCAGTAGCTTCTAGTCTTCTACAACACTATCATTGTTTGTAGACCATGAAGGTGGAGACTAGATAGAATAGTAGTCTTGTTCAATGATGCATTCCTTTTGTCTACTTGCTAAACCTTGTTCTCTCCCAAAAGGACACATCCTTCGCTTCTTGATCTTGGAGTTTCCCTCTGCTACCCTTATATTTTAAACAACGATCAATGAGTGTCTTGTCCCTTATTTGATCAAAATTTGGAAGGGATGATTGTCTTTGGACAAAACGTGCTCTCATTGATCTTGTCTTTGTTGATGTTTGGACAGCATTGGGAAGACATTCTTCCATATATATATATATATAATATCATATATTATATGACATGATACTTATAATACAAGGTATAAATATATATAGTAAAAAAATAGTTATTTATTATCCAAGGGACACATCCTTTCATGGATGGTCACCATATGTTCTCTATATATGGAACACTCATCATTGTAATAAAATTTCGATCATATATCATATCATATGAAAAATCAACATGGTATCAGAGCAGGACTAGGCCTGACTCCCTCACAGGAGGGCCCAGGGAAATTGAAGGGAAATGGAAACATAGGAGAGTAGAGTAGATTTTTGAGAGTGGATTGTTTCTATCTATTTGCAGTAGATTGTTTGTTTTTCCGTTGAATCTACGTGTGGAGGAGATCTTTGTCTACCGCCGTGAGAGTGTGAGGGCATGGAAAGTGTGTAATAAAATTGTTGCTCAAAAATTATGAAGAGCATTGTTGAATAAATATAATGCATCGAGGGCACCAGGATTGAATGACCGAATTTGAGGAGTTGTTGTGTGACCTGCGTAGAAGCTCATGATTCTCATTGATAACAGGCTCTTGGAGGGCACCAAATTGATCATCCAATCATGCAAATCATTGGAGCTCACCGAATCGTTGATTGGCACCACTCGATCTCGTTTGTTCAAGTCTTTGATGAATTCGTGGATTGGGGCGGTGGAAAGAATTTTGTTCCCAGCGCACCGTCGGATATGTCAGCTAGGTCGAGCTTGACATGTCAGTGTTGCATGGCGCACAAGAGAACGTGAATTTCATGGGTTGCAACGATCTTTGGAGAAGCACATCGTTTTGTAGAGGAGAGAGGGATTGATACGCTTGCAAGGAGGGTTTAAACCCGCATTCGTTGGTGAACGAGAACACTGTGCATAAGAGAGCCCGAGCATAAGAGAAGAGGCTTTATAACCTGCACAAGGGGCCATACGCTTGTCATTCTGTACACTGATAGGCTGTGCTGCCAAAGTGATTTAACAAAATAAATTTGTGGAGTGCGCCAAAGATAGCTGTCCAAAAATGGTCAAGGAAGGATCGAGGATTTGATTCCTTTAAGTCTTGAACTAGAGTTAAAATTCATGATTGGCTCGATTTGGATCGATAGTGTGGTGGTCAGATGAAGGAACCAAGACATTGGTTTCACGAGGAAACCTCAATATGTCTTGTGAGACATTGGTTTCATGAGGGAACCTCGATATATCAAGTATGGTTCCTACTAGTAATGATATTTGGTTGATTGACAGTGGTGCTTCCAGACATATGACTGGATACAGAGAGCACCTTACAGATCTAGTAGAGAAAGAATCTTGTTTGCATGTTGTACTTGGTGATGATGCCAGATATAATGTGAAGGGAGTTGGATCCACTTCCTTACAATTGGATTCTGGCACCCCACTCCATTTGAGTGATGTATTATTTGTACCTGGGATGAGAAGGAACCTTGTCTCTATTTCAGCCTTAGAGAACAAAGACTACAAGGTTGCTTTCTTTGATGGAAAGGTTCTTGAATGGAACAAGAACTCTAGTATGGATTCTGCTGGGGTGTTTGGTGTTCGAGAGGACAGATTGTACAGATTGAGTGTCCGACCAACTCATTCCTTGATACAGGATTCTATGGCATAGGAGACTTGCTCATTTACATTATAGAGCTCTTCCCGCTATGGGGAAGATGGTGACAGGCCTTCCAAAGATCCATGTTGAACACAATGGAATTTGCAGAGGTTGTGCTCTTGGCAAGAATGCCAAGGGGTCCTTTCCGAGCAGTGACAACAGATCCAAGGGGACCTTAGACTTGGTTCATACAGATTTATGTGGACCCATGACAGTTGCTTCCTTGAGTGGATACCTATACTATGTGATCTTCATTGATGACCACTCTTGGAAGACTTGGATTTACTTGTTGAAGACCAAGGATGGAGTCCTTGCCAGATTTCAGGAGTATATAACATAGGTTGAAATCCTGACCAGAAAGAATATCAAAGTGCTCAGATCAGTTAATGGAGGAGAATACACCTCCCAGGATTTTAGTGATTTCTGCATTGAGGCAAGAATCAAGAGGGAGTACACCGTTCCTTACAACCCTCAACAGAATGGGGTCGCAGAGAGGAAAAACATATCTATTGTTGAGGCAGTCAAGGCGATGATTCATGATCAACATTTACCTATGTTTCCGTGGGCAGAGGCATCCATGACTTTAGTGTATGTTCAGAACAAAATTCCTCATAAGACTTTGAGGAACATGACTTCCAAGAAGACCTTCATTCGTAGTGAAGCTTGAGGTTGGACACTTCAGGATATTTGGGTGTCCAGTATACATTCATGTACCCAAGGAGAAAAGGACCAAGCTAGACCCTTCAGGTAGAAAGGGTACATTTGTGGGATGCTGAACTGTAAGCCCATGGCTACACCAATGATGACGAATATGAAGAAACTAAGTGTGTCTTCTTCCGATTCCGACGAGATTGATCTGACCCTGTACAGACAGGTGATTGGATCATTGATGTATCTGGTTAACACCAGACCAGATATTTGCTATGCAGTGAGTGCACTTAGCTAGTTTATGAGTCAGTCGAGACAGACACACTGGATTGCTGCGAAGCATGTGTTGAGATACCTGCAAAGCACAACTGGACATGGTCTGAGATATTCTTCCAGTATTGACCTGAGATTGCAAGGATATACTGACTTTGATTGGGCAGGGAGCGCAGTGGATAGGAAGAGCACCTCCGAGTGTTGCTTCACTTTGGGATCTGCCATGGTTTCCTGATGTAGGAGGAAACAGACTTCTGTGGCTTTGAGCAACGCAGAAGCAAAGTACATTGCATTGAGTGTGGCAGTCCGCAAAGTAGTGTGGCTTCGCAAGCTCCTTGCAGATTTATTTGGACATGTGCTGGATTCCACTGTTATTCATTGTGATAACCAGAGTTGTGTGAAGCTCTCAAAGAATCCAGTGTTTCATGACAAAAAAAAACATTGAGATCAAGTACCATTACATCCGAGACATGGTGCAGAGGAAGGCAATATTGGTGCAGTACCTTCCTACAGATGAGTAGGTTGCTGATGTTCTTACCAAACCCACTTAACAGGACGATGTTCGAGTACTTCTGTGACATGCTTGGTGTGGCAGAGAATGCCTCCCTCGCTGAGAGGGAGGGTTAATGTTCACAATTTCCTGAGACATTCTCAAGATCGTACTCCTCTGTGACTGAGTTGAGTTGATCTGTGAGGACACTTATCCGAGAGGGATAAGTGGGTTTGGGCTTATAGCCCAACATCCCTTGTGGAGAGCACATGAGGACACGTCAAGGGAGTTGAGCTTGACGTCACACACTATGGGGAGTTGACCCTAGTGTTTCTAGAGGGAGTAGCCTCTAGAAGTCCACATGGGAGTGCCGTGTGTGACAAACCTTTTGCTACAATGTCCCGAGTAAGCATCGGGCGAACCTTCTCCTAGATTGCGCTACAGACCAAGGGAGATAGGATGCATTTATCACAAAGGTCTACTTGTGGTAAATGGGCCCAAGCCTAGTCCTTCCTTGATCATGACAAGGAATAATATGGACTCGAGGTGCTTGAGGTGCTTTCCACGTGTCAGTTAGCATCGAGCTGACATTCACTCACAGTGTGTACCTGTGGTGAAACGACCCTGGTGTGGTCTTTGTCCTAGTCATGGTGATTTGACAAGGAATGATAAAGACTCAGGATGCTAGATGCTATGACATGCGGACCCAGAGTGAGCCTGATCTCAGAGAGAGTCCATTAGCTCAAAGGGAGAGCCGCAGAAGGAGTTTCCGCTCGGTTCAGGTGGGAGAGAGACATCTCCCAAGACTGACAGACAAGTGTCATGAGTCTAGGGTGAAGTTTGTATACTTCAGAGACAAGCTTTGGCATGATGAAGAATGTCTCCGTCATTGAGAGGGAGTGTTGATGTTTGGACAAGATCGGGAAAACATTCTTCCATATATATATATGTGTGTGTGTACATATAATATCATATAATATATGACATGATATTTATAATACGAGGTATAAATATATATAGTAAATAAGTAGTTATTTATTATCCAAGGGATGCATCCTTTCATGGATGGTCACCATATGTTCTCTATATATGGAACACTCATCATTGTAATAAAATATCGATCACATATCATCTCATATGAATCAATAGTCTTCTCTACATGCTTTTGTCGTATTGAACATTCCTAATGTGTTCAATCCTATTTGGACCTTTCCAATGACAATCCGATTCATATAGTGGGGTTTTTCACACACTGGCTTTACTATTATCTTGCATTGGTTGGTCCTCTTGCACTCAAGGGTTCTCATCCTTCTCATGGACAGACTCAATTTGACCGTGAGAT
Organism: Picea engelmannii; assembly: GCA_009831015.1. Classification (NCBI taxonomy): domain Eukaryota; kingdom Viridiplantae; phylum Streptophyta; class Pinopsida; order Pinales; family Pinaceae; genus Picea; species Picea engelmannii. The sequence goes on from ML802416.1 coordinate 13,671, forward strand.
GTCTTGCTTTCTCAGCGCTAAAGCTCAAGCCACTGAGTTTGCAGACATGGCCCCCAAAATGCTCCATTCTAAATGCTGAGGACTCTTAGCACCAACATTTGAAAAGAAGAGAGATAAACAACCATGGGCAGTGTTAACACTAACAAAACCACAGTCTCTCTCAATGACAAAGCACTTCTTTGACTATCTCAACTGAAACAAGTCCAGTCAAACATTTGTCTAGTACATGCAAATAAAGTAATTCAACTTAAACAAAACATAAACAACAATCACATACCATGATATCACACACGAGAATACCAATTTATAGTGGGAATCTGAGTATTGGGAGACAATTCACTATTAGATCCATAACGTTTATTGCCAACAATTGTCCATTAAAAGTTACAGCAACATGCCATACAATCAATGTCACACTCAATCACACATCCATGCTCAGTCCTACTCGTTTAGTGAAGTTCGTTTCCTATGTCAAGCCGATTGTACTCCATCACCTCCATGGACGTTGACACCTAGACACTACTCACTGCCACAGAATAATCCTGTCTAACCCATATGAGCCAATACCATTTGATTCTGGAACCTCTCATCCATCATCATTTTGCTTATAAATAGGAGACTCCACATAAGCACTAATGCTATTGTCATTAAGACTGACCACTTGGTGACTAACTACCGCTGCCATTAGGACGGAAACTAGTTGACTCAGAACTTCTATCATTAAGATAGACCACTATGACAACGATTCGCCGACCCTAACTACTATCAACTGCTGCCTTTAGGATGGAAACTAGCTGACTCCTAACTGCTATCATTAAGATAGAACACTTATGAGTCATGACAACGACTTGCCGACCCTAACTACTATCAAGACATGCTACTACCAACTGACTCAATACAACTGTCATAAAGGCATGCTACTACTACCAACTGAGTCAATACAACTATGATTAAAATATCCATTAGTGTTTGGATGGTACAAGGTTGACACATTCCTTACAAGAGCACGTGGACACGTAAGACCAAGTCAACTTAGATGACTAGAAAATTACATACAACAGAGAGTGAAGCATTTTGAGAAGGCCGTGTAGAGGACATGATCGAAAGAGCCTCTAGAGTGATGCACTTCAGAGACAAGTTATTGCAAGACAATCCAACTGCATTAGGAGATCTACTCGTGGAGAGAAAAGATCAAATGTAGATGATTAACCAAACTTCTTTGTACCGCATATGGATCATAGTTACCAGATTTGCGATTTAAAGCATGACTCAGTGAGTTTGGATCGGATTGGCATCCAAACAATTCGATTCAACTCAGGCCGATTCAAAGTCGCGTTGACCAATTTTGACTGAGTCAACACAAGTCGAAATCGTGTTGACCAAGTTTGACTTAGTTGACATGAGTCAAACTCACGAGTTAAGTATGGATTGTGCCAGGAGGTCCATAAAATCCAGTTTTAGTGTGTTTTCTCTCATTTTTTCTGCCTGTTTAAGCTACTTTCTTCTCTGCCAGTTGATTTTGTACTTGCTGAGTTTTTCTCGAGTTTTTCCCTATTTACTCCCAATCTGATTCAAACTCATTGCTTTTTTCCCTCATTGAGTCTGGTAACTTGGATATGGATAGTGCCTCCTTACATTTTTCTTTGTATCTTGGAATACTGTCTGACGTAAGATTTTCCGTCTTGTATGTCAGTTGACCTCGTGGACATTGTAATAAAATTCAAATTCTGTGTTTGTGTGTGCCATAATAGTGCATCCTTGCAAATGGGACAGGAACATAGATAATTATCAAATTATACTTTTAATAACTGCCATCACTACCCGTTGGAGAAACTAATCTGAAACTAATCAAGGCAGTGAAACTTTGGCAGAAAAGAGAATTTTATGACATGAGTAGATTTGTGTTGAAAACAAATCACCAATTACTGTGCTTCTTATTCTCAAAAATATCAAGTAGATAGATGAAATATAAGACGGCCTTGCTTCCTGTGAAATTTCAATTTATTCCTGTGACTGGGAAGATTGTTTAAGTGTTTTGTTGTTGATGACATAACTAAGCCAGTATTGATAATCATGTCTAAAGATATTTAGATGGGAAATGAGTGTTATCTGATGGCAAATGACCATGTAGCTGAATGTATTTAGGGCTGTTTTTGTCAGACTCATCAATGATCAAAACTAGATATGTTTCTGGTCCTAAATATTTCAAGAGTTTGGATCAGTTTTTAAGGAACCTCATTTATAAACTAGAAACCTTGCTGGTTGACCTTTGCTGTAACTGTTTTAATTTAAATTCCAATCTACAGGAGGCACATTGCTGTAGCCAATGGGGACATGATTTTCGTCCTGATTATAAAAAGCTTGGTATTTTGAAGACTCAATTTCCAAAGGTGCCGATGATTGCATTAACGGTAAGTTGCAATTTTGGTTTTCGTCTTTCATACTTTCTTAGTCCTGTGAATAGATATAGTTAGGACTTATTTTGCACTGTCATTGCAATGCCCTCAAAGGCTACTGCCACTCAGCGGGTTCAGACAGATTTGAAAGAGATGTTGCAAGTTTCCAGGTGTGTTACATTTGTGAGTAGTGTGAACAGGCCGAACCTTTTTTATGAGGTATGTGTTTTTTGTCTATTGTTCTAATGCCCTTACTGAAATCAACTTTAAATGGGTCACTGCATTACCTAATTGCATATACTGAAGGATAGCCTAAAGGATAGGATCTGAGAACCTGATTCGCATTTATCCTTTGCAGGTCCGGGAGAAGTCCTCCAATGCCATGGCAGTCATTGATGATGTAGCAAATTTTATACGTGGATCCTACCAAAACAAGGAGTCTGGAATTGTCTACTGCTTTACACGAAAAGAATGTGAACAGGTTAGTAGTTCCATCTCAAAATCTCTACAATGACCAATTAAAAGTTTGCAAAAATTCCTCACCCCCCATCCAACCACCACTCTGCCCCTCAAAAAAAGAAGTATGCGAAAATCTCTTCAATCTTACTAATGAAATGATAGATGCTTTTAATGTAAAAGAGTTACTGATAAAGTTGATAAATTTTATTTTTTGGCCTCTTGACACTTAGCACATGCTATGGCTGTTTAGCATCTATAGCAGTGTTGCACGGAGCGGGAGCATTTTAGGGAGTGGGAACATCGGGAGGCGTCATTTTCCAAAAATCCTCGGGAGCGGAGCATCCCGGGAGCGTCTGATATATATATATATATATATATATATATATATATATAATATGTATGTATGTATGTATATTGCATATTGCGTTTATATTAAAAAAAGACATGTAGAAAGCAAATTAGCTGCATAATATATGAAAACATGCATATTTGTATATTAATATAGATAGAAATGGCATCCATAGTACATCAATGATTAATCATTTGAGCATCAACCATCTAGATTCTAGCAATTACAAACTTACAAACCAACATACAATTTTTTAAGCCATATAATAGAAAGTAGACCATAAACTTATGGAATGAAATCAATTATCTAACTACTGTCAACAATAACATGAGTCATGACCAAATGGTTATTTTTAAAAATAGGCCATCTGCACTTAAGTATGAAGACCGAAAGGTCCAAAACAATAAAGTTTAAATTGAGCTAGTTGCTAAATACTATGAATCTATCATCTATAGACTATGACATATAAAGTAATGAAAAAGGAGAAACATCAAACAACTATCCCATCCTCCTTCCACCACCACGAATGCTGCGTGGGTCTCCACGTGGTAGTAGTGGAGGAGCCTGAGAAGGAAGAAACTGTGCAGAATTAGATGCAAACGATCGCAATGGAACTGAAGATGAAGCCCCTAGTGCTGTAGCTGGAATCCCGGACATGGGGACCATGGCAGTGGATGGGGGTGGCATCTCAAATGATCATCATCATCCAAAAGAACATTCTCCAATTGCTCTAAAAGCAATACTCCATCCTCCAAATAATCCTCCTCTAGATTGTTGTCCCAATGCTTCAAGTTTTTATCCATCTTTGCCTCCTCACAGTAATGGGACAACGATCGCAAGTTGTAATGAACATATACCAAACTCTCTACCCGACCTACATTCAACCTGTTTCTTCTGACGCTATGGATGAAACTGTAGAAGCTCCAACACCTCTTTGCTGAAGAAGTGTTCACCACTTGTGAAAGCACCTGTGTTGCCAAACGTTGCATCTGTGGGGTAGCATCGCCATGCATATTCCACCACTCGAGATTGTTAGAATTAGAGAAGTAAAGCAGAATAATACTGTCTTTTAAAAATTCTGTTAGATAGATCAATTAAATCAAATCTTAGAACTGTAAATCAATATAGTACTGAACTGCTGAGCTTTAGGAAATCGAATCAGAGAAAGAACAACGATCTATTATGAAACTTACACAATTTCTGAGTGTGCACAATACTCAGATCTGAGTTGACAGAAATTAGATTTAACAAAAGTCTATTTCTTAGTAAGCAAGTTCATTGG
>ML802416.1:27215-42625 GCA_009831015.1 Picea engelmannii
CAAGATCAAACATGCAGCAGACAGAAGCGTGGATAAATACAAGGCAAGATTCGTAGCTAGAGGGTTCTCCCAGAAGGAGGGAGAAGATTATGACGAAACGTTTGCTCCGGTGGCTAGATATACTTCCATCAGAGCTATCATATTTCTTGCCGCTTCCATGGGATGGAACTTACATCAGATGGATGTAAAGACAACTTTCCTCAATGGAGCTATTGAAGAAGAAGTATATATTGAACAACCTCAAGGGTTTGAGGTACATTCCAGAGATACTCACGTTTGCAAATTGAAGAAAGCTCTATATGGACTCAAGCAAGCTCCAAGGGCTTGGTACGCCAGAATGGACAACTATCTAACAAGACTTGGTTTCTCCAAGAGTCATGCAGATCCAAACCTTTATTACAAAGTCATGGACAATGCACCTATGATTCTACTATTATATGTTGACGATCTATTTATAACAGGTGAAGAATCTCTCATTATCCAGTGCAAGAAGGAATTAGCTTCTGAATTTGATATGAAAGATCTAGGTCTCATGCACTATTACTTGGGACTAGAAGTATGGCAGAAGCGTGGTGAAGTATTCCTTGGACAAGGAAAGTACGCAATAAAGATYCTTCAGAAATTTGGAATGATGGATTGTAAGTCCATGGACACTCCTATGAATGCGGATATAAGRAAAGTGAAAGTTCCAGATTCTGATCCAGTAGATCCATCTCTWTATCGACAACTAATTGGGTCATTGATGTATTTGGTAAATACTCGACCAGACATTTGCTTTGCCGTAAATACACTAAGCCAGTTCCAGGTGGAACCAAGACATGAGCATTGGATAGCTGCAAAGCATGTATTAAGATATATTCGTGGAACAATAAACTATGGTTTGAGATATACCGGATCCAGCAATATACAACTTCATGGATTCATAGACTCAGATTGGGCAGGAAGTGTAGAAGACAGAAATAACACTTCAGGTATGTGTTTCAGCTTGGGCTCCGCTATGATATCTTGAGGCAGCAGGAAACAGAAGTCTATCGCACTCAGCACCGCAGAAGCAGAGTATATGGAAGCATGTGAAGCATGCACTGAAGCAATATGGTTAAGGAAGTTAATCTCCGATTTAGTTGATTAGATTCCAGAATTGACCATAATATATTGTGATAATCAGAGTTGTATAAGATTATTAGAGCAACCTGTGTTTCATGAAAGGTCGAAACACATTGAGATCAAATACTACTTTATTCGAGATAAAGTCCAAGAAGGAGAGATAAAACTCGAGTATATCCCCACTGACGAGCAGACAACAAACATTCTGACAAAACCTCTATCCAGAATAAAGTTTGCATATTTCCGAGAGAAGGTGGGGATCGTGGAAATAACTCCCTTAGCTGAAAGGGAAGACTCTCCAGGTTAGGAGGAAGAACTAAAATATTATTGAAAAATATTATTGAAACATTTATCTTTATGATTGAAAAATAGTTCAGATTGGACAGATTCTTTCCCGTTCGGAAAGTGGATTGAGATTTTTGACGGACAACAATTTCCCATTGTGGTTAACATGGGAAATAGTCCATATTGTCGATGTATCATAGACAACGACTTCCCATTGTGGTTAACATGGGGAGTGGTCTAGGGCAGTCTCTCTTCTTGAGGGTTACTCAAGAAGACTAGCCCGCCTTGTCGGACAACGATTTCTCATTGTGGTTAACGTGAGGAATGGTCTGTTTTGGAGGTTGATGCAGGACAATCTTTTCCTCTTATGGTTAACAGAGGAAATTGTCCGGACAGTCATTCCTTAGGGTTTATACATTCTCTCCAGGGTGCACTTTGATTAGTGTAGGAGGAATGGCCCAGGGTGGGGAATGGTCCAGTATCAACAATCAAAGACAGACATTCCTTAGGGTTTATACATTCTCTCCAGGGTGCACTTTGATTAGTGTAGGAAGAATTGCCCAGGGTGGGGAATGGTCTAGGTTCAGAAGACATGACAATTATTCTTCCTTGTTTGAGAAGAATAGTCCAGATATCTCATTGTTCTACTCTGAGGGCAGATATTCTTTCATATCTCACAGACGTGAGTGAGATTGGCCCAGATGATTCAATTTATTTTAACAATATTTTTCTGTGCAGGTTGGCATCAGATGATTGTTATGGAGACTGCTTGTCTCCAGACAGTAGAGATAAACTACTATGGTGGATTTGTTCCACTGTTTGTGACTATGTGTCATGGTTTGAGTAGTTGCGTTCTACCATGGATAAACACAGGTGTGTTCTATCAATTGATATTGTACCAGCTGTCATAGGAGATTAAATAGTTGGATAATAATGACGGTGCTCGTGATACTACCAGTTGAATGGTCTGTTTGTGCTCAAGACCATACCTCCCTAGCTAGGAGGGAGTGTTGATATTATGGTAGCTTCGGGAGGTATGAACCTCTATTGTGACCTATGACGAGATTAGAATATTTTGGAAGGAAGCAAAGAAGTAAAGGAAACCCTAGACGAGATGTCGGCTGCAGAAATATAATTAATGTGAATTAATTAGTACCCAAAAGGAGAAGTCGGCCCCAGTAAGTCTGCCAGACCACTATAAATACAGGGCGCCAGTCTCTCATTTGACAAATTCTCAGAATTGCAGAGAGCCAGTTGTGCGCATTGCAGTTGGCAGTTTTGAGCGCAAGTTTCTGGGGAAGAGTGTTGCACCAGTTTCTGGGTGGGACTATCTGATCAGCTTGGTTTCTATTCTTGCTTAGTGCATTAGCCTTGCTTGGCTAATGATTGCTACTAGTATTCTTCTCTGTCAAGGTCAAGGTGCTTGGAGGGTGGCTTCGGCCTATGGTTGGGTGACAAGGGTATTGTCAATGTAAAACGAGCACAATCTTTCATATTCTAACAAGGTCAACATGCAAAAATGTCCACATAGAATTCGCCCTCCAAGAATAGATGCATGCAAATATAATAAAATAATGTTCAACGTAGGAGGATGTGCTCAAGGGTCCCACCTAGAAGAGCTTATAAAGTGCGCCCTCCAAGGTGCATAAGAGATAAAACAATAAAATATTCCTCCTAGGAGAATGGTCCAGAACCTAAGTTGTAGGAAATGCACCCCGCCTGTTCCCCCCCCCCCCGAAACAAGGCGAAACGTCGGTATAGGTACGGTACGGTTGAGAAACGCCACCGACTGCACCATACGACGTTTCTCGATTTGGAAATGCCGTACGGTATGACCAACGACGTTTCCTGGCCTGTACAACCGCGTTTCGGGCGTCTTTGAGGCGAATGAAGGAAAAAAAAGGCGCTGTGGGGCCCCCAAACAGTCAATTAAATTTATTTTTGGCATTTTCTATATTCTCCAATGAGAATGAGGTTGATTTTCTGCCTTTTTTTTAATTTAAAAAAGAAATTTCTAGATGCAAATAGAAACCCTAAATCTCCTTCCTTTTCTATAAGAAACCACTTGCTTCACTCATTCCTCACACTTTCATTAGCAAGAGGAGCTTCCTACAACAGCGACAAGGAGATTGTGTGTGGTTTTCGTGAGCAGATTTCTTTTCTATTTGGTGAGCAGATTTATTTTATGTTTGCTTAGCAAGTAGCAGATTTTTTTGTTCTCTTGGTTTGCAATATGCAAACTTCTATTTTGTTTGGTGAACAAATTTTCTTCTTGTTTTTGCAGCATTCATGGCTTCTCAAAGTGTTGTTTCATCTGCCCCTAGAGCTGCTGAAGTAAGAATGTAGCAAGAATACTATCCTCTTTGGAGGCATGTTACCAAGGTCAAGGCTATGGGTGCTGGTGGAGGTTCGTGTGAATGGAAGTGCAATTTATGCCAGAAGGATACGACCTTCAAGGGCTCTTACTCATGAGTCAAGGCTCACATTTTGCATGAAGGGATGGTTATTGAAGGTTGTCCACATACTCTTGATCTGCAAGTGAGGGATAATTTCCATAAAGAGCATGATGATGCTAAAAAAATTATGTTTTTCTTGCAATATAATGATTTAGTTTTTAAAAAACTATATATATAAATATATATATTTTAATTTTTTTTATACACGACGTTTCCCCTGACGTTTCCATTTTTTGAGGGCCTGTTTTGTATCGTTCCGGTTTCAGAAACTCAGAAACGTTTCTCCGTTTCGTGCAACTTAGTCCAGAACCAACCTCGAAAAATAGCAAGTGGTCCACAAAAGGCATGTAACCATTCCATGTGTGAATCCCAAAGCAACCAAGTACAGGGATGAATGTGCAAGGTGCCAAGTAGATGGAACACTTCACAAGAAATGAAGTAGTCAAACCCTAAAATAACAAGCAGAGAATCTCCAACAAGAGAAATCCAAGGGGAAAAGGGCGAATTAGGGTTTTGACCATGCCAAAACTCCATGAAATAATAAAATATATACGTCCATAAATAGCAAGAAGTGTCTCTAATGAGTCACAAAATTGCCATCTTTTGACATTCTCTTGTCCTCATTTTTAATCCTTTTCCATTCACCCGTAACCCTGCATTAGCCCATTTTAATGCTCATGTGTGGGATCTAGGATCAAAGTGTTTTCCATTGCATTTTTGTTGTATTTCGTTTGAGTCACTTTATAAACATTAGAAAGAAGATCATATTTGTGTTTATCTTTGTTCGCAGGGTGCCACATGCTCAACTACTGTTTTCCATGGATCCACAACATCCTCATATGATGGTTGTTTGCCTGCAAGTATCTTGGGTGGGAAGGAAACATAGTTGGAACAACACATTGTGAATCTAGCAATCATTTGTGTTCTTAAAGCCATGAATTTCTAGAGGGGGGTGATCTAAAAACAAATGCCACAAATTTAAATACCCAATAATCAAGTGAGCAATAATTAAAAGATATCCAAGCATCCATTTGAAGAATAAATGGATTTTCCTAGTTAGCAACTCGTCTATGGTTGAAGGGAAGTGTTACAATAACTCATATGGCGAATGAAGGAGGATTAACCAAATAATTAATGCTTGGGTCGATTTTGGGGCAACGTATAACAATCTCACCCATCTCACGAAGATGCTGGGTGATGTCTGGAACATCTATGCAGTGGTTTCTCCTCCCACATGCTATTTTTGGCATCCATAAACAACGAGCATCAGTTGGGTGCAATTTTAGCTTGTGGTCTGAGCATCTATAACCATATTCAACTCCTAGAAATGTAAATGAAAGTTCTGGAAACTAGTTCAAGCTCTTTCTCTTACCCATGTGATGGAGAAGCACAGGATTTTCATTATTGTATTTTGTTATCTGTTGTGGTTTTTTTCTTTATTTCAAGAATAGCATGGATCTCATTCTTATATATATTGTAGAAAGGCACACTATGAGAGTGCAGAGATACAATGTAAAAGATTGGGGGTTTTCTTGAATAAAGAACAGAGCGCCCATCCTCTGCAATATTTGTTGGTCATCTCTTGTGTAACGTCCCCCGCCAACAGGCCGGGCAACGTCACTACTCGGACACTTCACTTAGCTCTCATACCATTTTGTAATGTCCCCAGCCACCAACAGGCCGGGCCATGCTATCTCGTCTAAACAACAATTATCATATGCATATAAATATAAACATAAACATACAACATATTTTGTTCATACATAGATCAATGTGGAAATAACAATAAAAGTATACATGCATTACTCACAGGCAAAACTCATAATATAACAGCATATACAGGCAATACTCATCAATTATAACACATGTACATTACACAACATGTAAATGAACATAGGAATGGGTACTTATCTTTCAATTGAAGTACACCAACTGTGTGCAGACCTTCCATGAACCTCCCAGCCTTAGACCATGCTGCTCATCACGCTTAACAGTGGGTCACCCCCGAGCTGGGACTAAGCTTCACCCAGGGCAAGGGAATCCTAGACTAGGCCGAGGTTACAGGAAACTGCACAGTGCAACTGGAAGGATTCTCTCCAAGAGCCTTCTTACGCCCACTACTCACGGTGATCCAGGTGGATATTGGTGGCCACCCACCTATTCCACTTGGACCCACACCATTGTTTCTTTCAGTTTTTTCATTTTCCTTAATTGTAGCACAATTTACCATTTTTAGCATTTTTTCGGGTCTTGAACTTCTGGAGCCGTTTGAGGCCCTAAACGACGTTTTTTGGTCATGAATGCTCTGGCAAATATGAGTCCGTTCCGGACTCCATATTTACTGTCTGCAGTGTAGTCCTCGGATAGATCTTTCTAACGATGTATCATGTGCGTCAAACGGAGATAGTATGCCAAAGTTACGACCCTGGGAAATTGATGTACCAATTTACCCCAACGGGGCCCATATTCTGGTGTTTCATCTCCTAGGGTTAGGTTTTTGGATGTTTAGGGTTTTCCATTGTTTCTCAATAATATATAGGCCTTCGAGCCTCGTTGTAACACAAAGTTCAGAGGCCAGTAGCCGCCACATCTCTTCTTAGAGATAAGCTACCAACGCCCGAGCTATTTTATTTCCATTCTGTCTGTAAGCATATTTCAATCATTTGTTGTTAATGAAATGAAGTTTTACTTCCGCTGCATCTTTACGTTTATGTGTATTTCTCTATTTCATTGTGTTCCTGCATAAATCCGGAACAGTGGTATCAGAGTAGTCTACTCTTTCTCGATCCTTCTTTGCATGTCCCCAACGAGGTCGGGGTATAAGGAGTTAGGGCTCGATCTGGTTGAACCATTGCAAGATCAACCTCGCAAACCCCGACGACCGCGCATGGGGGAAGAAAAGAAAGATGAGGGAGCAGGAGATCCTATCAAATTATTGCTCGAGGAGGCCCTTGAGAAACAAAGGAACGCGATGATGGACGACTTTGCCCAGATCCTTCAATGACTGCCCACTGGCAGCGCATCTACATCCAACAACCACTCTGGAGGCGCCACTCCTTTTAAGGTACAAGTAAACTTTGACATTTCCATATTTGAGGGCCAAATAGATGCAGATGTCGTTGATAGATGGTTGAATCTGTTAGAAGGATATTTCTCGGTTCATGACTTTTCCGACCGAGAAAGGATTATTTTTGCACTCCTTAAAGCCGCCCCCCATGTCAAGGACCAGTGGGAAACTTAGTGGGAGCAACAGAGCGAGGGGGAACCCTCTCTGTTCTCGGTCGCACCCACTTGGAATTCTTTTCGAGACGCCATCAAGGAACAATATTATCCCGTGGGGAGCTATGAGGACAAATACATACAATGGACTACGCTGCGGCAGCAAAGGGACCAAGATGTGCATGCGCTGACGAATCTGTTCCATACCCTACGCACAAAGTTGGGTATCAAAGATTCAGAGAAACATTTGGTGTTAAAGTACCGCAGTTGTCTTCATAGATACATTCATGAGGAAATGGAGTTCCTCGACATCTCCTCGCTTGGTGCGACATACCGGTATGCTGCCAAGATTGAGAAGAAGTTAAAACAGAAGAAGCGAGACTTTGGGTTTGCGAATCAGAAACAAGGGAAAGGTACCCCCAAACCACCGAACAAAGGACCAAGCCAAGGCAGGGCGACCCAGGACAACCCGCCAAAGCCGCAAGCAAAGAACAACACCCCGAAGTCAAAAAAGGACACGGGGAAGTGGTGTGAGTTCCATAAGAGCTCCACTCACAACACAAGTGAGTGTCGGGCCAAGCAGTCACTGGTAGCCGAGTTGAAGATTTCTGAATCGGATGCAGGCTTCGACTCTGAATCAGAACCCGACAAGGGGAATGACAGGGGGAAGCAGATTATCGATGCGGAGCCCAACGCCACCGTTGCCACCACGAAGATCCAAAAGAAGGAACCAAAAGATCCAGAGGAGGCAGAGCGCCTCTTCCATTCCCAGATGTGGGTAAAGGGTTCCCCGTTGCAGTTCATTGTCGACAGCGGGAGCCAGAAGAACCTCATCTCAGTAGAGGTCGTGAAACGACTGGGCTTGCCGACCACAACACACCCACAACCATACACCATCGGGTGGCTGCACCAAGGATGGGACCTCCGCGTTAGCCAACAATGCCGCCTTCCCTACAACATCAAGCCCTTCACGGATGAGGTATTATGTGACATTGCTCCTCTTGATGTTTCTGATGTATTATTAGGCCAACCATACTTGTGGAAGCGACATGCTCTGTATGAGTCCAGATCTCGTGCTGTTATTATTACTTTGGGCAATAAGCTATACAGGATACCGGAAATAGCACCGCCTACAACCATCTCTTTGGTTACTGCAAAACAATGTAGTAAGCTCATTGCCAAAACCAGGAAATTTGTTTTCCTGATGATCCGCCCTCAGGGAAAGAAGAAGACTGTGGCCACGACCTCCAGACATGGCCCCTCTGCACGACAACAACAGATGGATAAGGTTGTCGAGGAGTACGAGGACATCTTCACCTCCACCGCAGGGGTGCCTCTACACTGTTAGGTCAAGCACCCCATCGATTTGACCCCAAGTGTGTCGCTGCCCAATGGACCAATCTATCAGAGCTCTGTTCTGGAGAATGACGAAATCAAGAGGCAGATTCAAGAGCTGTTGCAGAAAGGTCACATCCGGCCAAGTTCATCGCCTTGTGGGAGCCCGATCGTGTTGGTGCAGAAGAAGGATGGGACTTGGAGACTCTGCATTGACTATCGGGCACTGAACAAGATCATTGTCCGGAATAGGTACCCGATCCCACGGATTGATGACCTTCTGGACCAACTCAAGGGGGCAAAATATTTCAGCAAGATCGACTTGAAGTTTGGGTATCACCAAGTACCAATCGAACCCTCTGATGTGTGGAAGACTGCCTTCAAATCCAAGGAGGGCCTTTTCGAATGGCTGGTCATGCCTTTCGGGTTGACGAATGCCCCTGCAACCTTCATGAGACTAATGGATGACATCTTGCGACCATTCACCAACTCATTTGTAGTGGTGTACTTGGATGACATTTTGATCTTCAACCAGACTTGGGAAGAGCACCTCCACCACATCCAACAGGTCCTCCAAACACTGCGGCAACACAAGTTGTGTGCCAATTTGGAGAAGTGCACTTTTGGCATGACTCAGGTTCAGTATCTGGGATACATTATTGATGAACGGGGGGTGCATGTGGATCCAGCAAAGATCCAAGTCATTCGGGATTGGCCAACCCCAACCACCCTAACAGAGCTCCGCAACTTTTTGGGTCATGCCAATTTCTACCGCAGGTTCGTGTTGAGATTCTCTCATATCACTTGGCCCTTGAGTCAAGTCACCAAGGAAGGAGCGAAAGCAAAATTCTTTTGGTCTGAATCTCAACAGAAGGTGTTCGAAGATTTGAAGCATCGCCTCTGCTCTGCACCAATGCTCACATTACCAGACTTGCAACAACCATTTGAGATCGAGACAGATGCCTCCGACTATGCTATTGGGGCAATCCTTACTCAACAGGGGCATCCAGTGGCATATCACAGTGAGACACTTTCCGACACAGCTCAAAAGTATCCCAATTATGACAAAGAGATGTATTCCATTGTGCATGCTTGCCGACAATAGAAGCATTACATTTTGGGAAAGGAAACGGTCATCCACACAGACCACTGACCCTTGCAGTTCATACAGACACAAGGGAAGTTGCAGAATGATCGCCATCAGAAGTGGTCCACATACCTGCAACAATTTCATTTGAACATTAAGTACAAGAAAGGAAGCACCAATAATGTTGCAGACTACCTCAACCGATCACCTATCATGGCGCTAACCACGATGCTCAACTCTTGTGGGCACGAGACTTTCGATTGGCCGCTTCTCTACAAAAGTGATCCAGAATTCGGCCACACATACAATACGCTCTTGGAGGGTAAGCAAGTTCCTAATTTTCACCTCCAGGATGCCTTGCTATGTCACTTGGGACACCGTGGCAGTACTGCAAAAGTTTTTCTATTCGCTGAACATTCGACAGGATCTCGGGAAGTACATCAAGTCCTACATTGCTTGCGCCATTGCCAAACCGACCATCAAGAAGCAAGGCCTCTATACTCCGCTGCCTACCCCTAGTCGACCTTGGGAATCCATCTCCATGGATTACATGTCGGGCCTTCCTTCTACTAAGCATGACAATGACTGTGTTTTTGTGGTCATCGACAAATTCTCGAAGATGTCCATTATGATGGTCTGCAAGAAGAATATCACAGCAGAAGCCATTGCTAAACTCTTCTTTGAACGAGTGTGGGTACACTTTGGGATCCCACAGTCTATCATCTCAGATCGGGACAGCAGGTTCCTCAATACATTTTGGTCCAGCCTCTGGTCAATGCTGGACACCAAGCTCACCAAGTCCACAACTTTCCATCCGCAAACTGATGGCTAGACAGAGGTCGTCAACCGGATGATTGTACACATTCTGTGCATGTACAACTCAAAGCATCCATGCACATGGGATGAGAGCCTCCCCTATGTACACCACAACTACAACCGGGCTCTCCATAGCTCAACCAACCACAACCCCTTTCAGGTGGGCTTAGGATTCCAACCACTATGTCCCATTGACGTAGCCATGCCATTTGCGGCTACTCAGGCAGATTTAGCCCATGTCCAGTCTGACGTTGACAAGGCAAAGAACTTCATTGAGCGCATTCAGCACATCCGCCAACAGGTTCATGACATCTTGGACATAGTCAATGCTAAGTACAAGCAGCGACATGATCAACATCGGGTGCCACACAACTTCCAGGTGGGCGACAAAGTGTGGTTACATTTGCAAAAGGAGCGCCTCGCTGGACCCTACCGCAAGATTCGCCCGCTTCGATATGGGCCATACACCATCACCAAGGCTGTAGGGGACAATGCCTTTGAGCTCAGTATTCCACTGTTCCTTGGTCTTCACCCAATGTTCAATGTGGACCGCCTTCGACCCTACTTTCCACCTCTATTGGACACATCCGACATGGCAGAACAACTCACACCAACAGAGTTAAACCCAGATTGCATGGAACAAGCCACAACTGATCGGATTATGGACACACAGATCAAGAACACCCGCCAACAGAGGAAAAGGTAGGGGGAATTTATATTTTTTTTTTAAATTTAGGGTTGGGATTCACATTTAAAAAAAAATTTAGCGTTTTTTTTTTTAAACTTTGCAAATTTGTGTATAATGGTTTGGATTCACATGGATGCACATGAATATGTATTTGTTTTTCAAAATTTGAATATTTTATGTATTTTTAGTGATCGGTTTTTTCTCGGTTCTGGTTCGGTTTCGGTTTTTGGGGTCGACTGATTCAATGACCGGTCCGGTTCTGGTAATTTTGCTAGATACAGAGGCCGACGATGAAGGAGAACTGGTTCAATACGTGAATCCTTGGTGAATTTTGGGAAGGGTGATAGACTTCCAGAGAATCGTAAGGGTCGTGAGGAGACCCGAAACTCGTCCAGACGCAAGGATGGGGAGCCACGCCAGAATGGGAAGCGAACCTCCTAACATGCTGGCTTTCCCAGCTATAACTGCATGCACCCAGGTCGACACCTGTCTTCCTGCAGCCGCATGCGTTCCACTTCGCACTCGTTCCCTTTCCCAGGAACTTAGGACAACACCGTTCATGTCCACCTTAGCCTTTAGGAAATAATAATAATAAAATATTATTCCCTTAGAGGTAAGCCCTCTAGCTTAGCCTCTAGGACTAGACACTTATCCCCCTCCCTTACCCTACCTAGTGGAGCTTAGTCCCCCATCACTCTTTCTTCGTGGTCGGTTTACATGCAGCGATGTATAATTTTTATTAATGATTTTGCATAATTACATATACAAAACAGGCTTCTGGCCTTAGCATCCTAGGCTCTCTGGCCTAATAATCACATAAGCCTCCTAACTTATTATAACTCGACTCACCAGCCTAACAAACATGTTTACAATTCATAATTACAACTGGGCCTCTATCGGGGGATATTACAATTCCCTCCCCTTATTTTTGCACTGTCCTCAGTGCAACTTGTTTATACATATATAATTCAAAAATTCTTCAAAAAGATCCAAGCTTTAGCTATTGGAAGCCTACTATCCACCTAGTGCTCTACTTTCAAGCACCGATTCTTGTGTTCATACTGCAGTTGAAACTCAATTGCTCTATTCCATAGAGCTGCTTCAGGAAAGCATTAAGCTCATTGTTCCTTGTTACATGCTTCATTTAAACCTCATTGAAAAAACCGATTGGCTGTAGATCCACGATGTTCCACCCATCCTTAGATCCCACTGTTGATAAACTCTTAGCAGGGCTATGGCTCCACAGACATAAACACTCTGCTCCTACACCTATTCATTTGGAAGCAACATTAGAACATATATGCAATATATATATATACACACACACAAGCAATTCTAATAACATTATAACCTGTATACAAGATACACAACATACAATGAATAGAGAATTGATACTTATCTTTTGATTGAGAAAACCTTCCACCCCTGAACAGGGCTATGACTCCATCGGGGCAATCGCTTCCCAAGATAGCCACGGTCCACAATCCATATCAACATGGTCTAGGCCAAGGTACCAAACCTCAACAACACTCCAACCAACGGTCTCTCATTCCCCACATGCCTGTCCCACCCCAGGAGTGTACACCTTCTCTGTTACACAGTCCATCGGCTGCTACACCTGCCTTTCCTTGGGCTTCAACAACAGGCCGGATTAGGAAGTCTCCGAGCACCGTGGCTCCCGGAGTTCCAATTGCCCTCAGAGATTTCCAATCAACATCTTCCTTGAGCTACTCTTTGTAGTCAACATTCTAACTTTAATCAACATCATCTCATCTGCATCGCACACATGCAATTATCATGAGAGAACATAAAAGAATTCATTTAGGAACTCCAACTTAGTTCAAAAAGGGAATTAAACTTTTCCCCAAAACATGAAATTCCATTTCATAATTCGTCTTGGCTGTTGCCACATTAGGATTGCAACCTTCCTTGTGGTTTTCCACAAGCACCAAACTGCATACCATTTTCTTGCAAGGCTTCATCTTGCATACTGCCAAAAAATTGTCAGTATTTCTTGTACATCATAATTCAATTGCAATATGTACAGAACCATATGCAGTGAACTTAGAATTGTCTGCATCTAGCAATTCAATCATAATTAACAAACAATTTAATAAAATAGAATGACTCATCATTCTATGCACATGCATGTTCACAGTAATATCTGTAAGTTCATTACTTCTTTTTTTGAACAAGAAAATTTTCTGTAGTCAATATTCATGTGACTACTTGACTTGCAACTTTCCTGTTGCAATGTCTAGCAACTCCTGAAATGTCCTCAGCTTCATGTGTTAACAACGTTTCAGCTGTTAGTAACAATTATTTCCATGCAATAATATATATGCATGTACTTACAAAACACATTGAACAATTGCATTTAGTACACAATTCTATCACTTACTATGCATGAGTGCAATTCTCAATGCATACTTATTTAATGCACCTTGCATTGAATTACATAATGCTCTTTATCTTAGTCATGTATCTCACCATCTAAAAGTTGGAATTTTGGCCAATGTGTTGACACATTCTCCACACACTTCCTATTGTCTTCCCAATTAATTGGATGCCTTTCTTTTCGACCCGAACACTACACCAAGAATATAATTCTGTAGTGTTCATTAGTGTTAGCAAAAAGGTTGCAGCCTAAGTTTTATTTAGAGGTAGGAAGCTTTTAGTACCTATGTAGCTCATAACCTTTCCATATCCATACCTTGCCATATCCAACCATGTCCTGGTTCATACATGATTAGCTTACTTGCATTCATTCCTATAACAAGTTCTTATCTTTTAATTCTTTGGTTATTGCCCCACAACCAAATTAACATGACATTCTCCTATGTCAGTGTGTGCATTCAAAGCTAAGAAGCTTTGAATTAATACAAGCCTCCAACTTTTACCACATCCAATGGTATGCATTCAATAATATAATCATGTGATTTTATAAAATAACTCTGGCTGAGGAAATTCTTACCTAAATTCCCTTCAACAATTATGTAATAAAAGTAATAAACTCATACCTGCATGATTGCCATTAATAAATTTTATACTACCTGAATGTCTGATGGCAGTAGAAGCTTTCATGCTTCTTTTATCAAATTTATAACCAACACTTCAACTTTTTGTTGCTTCCCTCCTTATGTAGCAACATCATCAACAACACTTGCAACATGAAATAATTTATTTTTCTGCTTATGGTTGTTCAACCAACCCCAATTCAACTGCTGCTACCACAATTCAACAACTTCTTTCCCATGTGCAACTTTTCCTTATTGATCCCAAAAGTCTTCTATTCTTCCCAGATTCTTGAATCTTCTTGGGCTTGTTAGAGTTTAAGCTATTATTAGGTTTCTTTTCAATTTACTAGATAACCTGTAATGTCCCCCACCTCTTGCTGAAGAGGTCTGGGAAGACATAGTGGTCTAGGCATCCCCACTAGACCATAGTCTCACACAACATGGGGAAAAAATCAACCAAACTAATGCTATATTTTAAAGTTGACTTAGGGAAAAGGTAAAAAAGAGCAAAAAGTAACTCAATGAAGAATTAGAGTGCTGGAGGTTGAGTTAGGGTTAAACTAACTCAACAGGGAAACATAAAAGAAGTATAAAGGGAAGGCTAGGGCGCACCATTGAGGCATCTTGGATATTTTCGTATTTTGCTTGTTGAGCTCTTGAGCACACAGTTTTGAGGGTTTTGAGTTTACAAACCCTAGAGAGCAACTTAGTGGTGAAAGATCCCATTCACTTGTTCCAAGCTTGGTCTCGGGGATGAAATACTCCACCCACACCATTCTACATTCATCACAGGTTCCTTCATCGATTCAGGAGAGCAGCATGGACGTACTATTCAGGGTTTTCCAGCAGGGGCGCATCACTGATTGAGGAACAGTTCAATCCAACTTATTGAGAGAGCTTTGGGAGATTCTAGCATTAGGGTTTTGCTTGCAAGACCTTGCTCATCAGTTTGAAGGCTTTCTTGAGGAGTTACTACGTCTAGATTATTATTTGCAGGTTGGGACAATTTTGGAGGAAAGATGACGTCTTGGTGATTCAGTGATTCTCAAATCTAGGAGGCTCTACCTCAGATCTGATCTTGAAACTTCTCCTAGGGGTTTGTGACTGCCCTGTTATCCCCACTTTTTAGGGATAACTAGGAGATCATGTCTCGAGGCCCACAAGTCCTAGACATGGAGTACCGAGAGCAGGATTGACTTGAGCATGGCCCTGGAGGGCCCACCTTTTTTTCATTCATCATCTTTGTCTTGTCAGCAGCAACAACATCCATCACCATCGACTTGATCCTGTATCAGAAGAGGTTCTTGCTCCATGAGGTAATTGGTCCAGGTATCATGGTATGTGTCACTTTTGATCATTGAAACCTTTAAATATATGCATCGGATTCCTTTTATCTCTAACAA
>ML802416.1:51268-67915 GCA_009831015.1 Picea engelmannii
AATGTTGAACCTTGGCCCTTGATAATAAGTTGCTACCTGCCATAGAATGATGGAGGAGAAATGGGAAAGAGTAGGAGAAGAAACTAGTTTACAACACATGCATTTTAAAAAAAAACAAAACAAGAAAGAAAAATGGGCACCAACAGCCTACCTCTTTAGCTCTCCAATGTGGTTGAAGATGACTATGGTAGCCTTCAATCTCCCTTCCAAGCTATCACAAATGGTAGCCTTCAATCTCCCTTCCAAGCTCTCACAAATGGTAGCCTTCAATCTCCCTTCAATCTCCTCAAGAACTAACAAGAACCTCTCAAGAGTCAAAACCCTCTTAGCAAAGAAATGGATGAAATGAGAAATAGAATGAGAGAAATGGGAGTGAAAGAGTGTTTAGTAGGCTTAGCTAACCCTAGGCTACAAAAACCATGAGTCATTTCCCCAAAAAAACAAAAAAAATTAAAAAAAAAGACCATTTTCCTCCTCCTCACGCGCGCGGCCTCAGGGAGCGTTCGGGGAGCGTTTTTTTTTGCTTGGGAGCGCTCAGGGAGCGTCCAGGGAGCGAACGCTCCCTGAGGAGGGAGCGCCTCTAAGTGTCTGTAATGTTTGATGCCTCTTGCATCAGTGTAATCCTTGAGAGATTAATATAAAGAAGCTTTGAAGCGTTGTTCTTTGATTCGAGCCTCATATTTGAAGACTCTGGTTACGTGACGTGCAAGGTCCCAGGCAGAAGACGTGTTTGATTGAAGGTGCTTGGTCGTAAGATACGTAAGCAATTTATTTACAGCATTTTGTTGCCCTGCAGTTGGCTTTTGCTGTGTGCCAGTATCTAGACTCATTTAAATTGAATTTACCTTCTGCTTGCTTGCTTACATGTAACACTCTAAGGAGTACTGTCAAAGTTTGCAGTAGAATTAAATGGCTTCTCAGAAAGGTTTCTCATCCAAAGATCTCTCTTTTTACACTAAAGAGGATATCAAAAGAATGTCTGAGTATAAACCGACTAAATGGTATAAATATCTGTTGAGTCAGTCGTCTCATAAGCCGTTGTATAATGATAAGCTTGTTCATCAGGAGTATGAACCAGATCCCAACTGGGAAATGCCTAAGGTTCCTGCTTCTGATATATATCAGTTACCTGTTTTTCAGTTTAAGTCTGCTACATTAATTAGATATTGTTCTGTCAATATTCCAATCTCTCTCGGGCAAGATAAATATCAACTTCCTCTTATCCAACAGGAAGATATTGAATGGGGATTATCTCATGGTTATGAATACATCCATATTGGATTAATTCAGTTTGGTCTGAATGCTCTAGTCCGTCCCGGATTAGACATTAGTGCTCTGCTCTGCATTATTGATTCAAGACATAATAATTTCCAAGATGCCATGATTTCAGGATTCCAAGCTCCCCTTCATAATGGCCCTGTTTGGTCATCTGCCTTGCCTCGTTTTCAAATCTCTCTCCGAGATCCCTACATCAATACCCTGCTTCAAGCGTATTTAAAGCTTATTGGATTTGATATGGCTGAAGGTTCCAAAGTCGCGCAAATTCATTCCACTATTTGCCTGCGATTTGTTACTTCTACTATGCCGCCTCTCAATCCTAAGCTCCAACAACGCGCCATCAACGAAAGCGTGGTGGTTGGTCCAGGGAATGTCGCCCCACTATCATTAGGATTTGCTAAACTTACAGAGATAGAAGAATGGTCTACTGAGTATGATCCCATATCTACTTAGATGAAGCCTCCAATGCCCAAAGAAATGGAAGTCTATAAAAATGACCAAGGGCAATCTATGTTAAGACTAGGTAAGTCTCAAAGTTCTCGATATCCTAGTCTAGACAGACAATTCTCCTCTCTGTCTACAAGCACATCCAGGTCAAATCCTGAGAAACAACCCTCTGTATATAATTCTCCTTTAAATTCTCCTCCTCGGACTCCATTGTACAAACCAATCCCAGGAAGATCTCGTTTAGATGATCATTTTATTAACCATAGGGATAGAAAATCCAAAAAATGTTATTACTGCAAAAGAGATGATTTCTTTCCAAAAAATCTTATCCCAGAAGAAGAAACATCTGTTCCAAGACTGCCAAAAAATTTTGAAACTTATCAACAGAAGTCTGAACACTTAGGTCAACATTCAGACTGTGAAGTCTGTATGAAATTAGCAGTTCCGACAATTAAAATGATGGAACACTCTTTGCCCAGAGCTAGCAAAGAGAAGAAAACAGAAATCCCTCATAGGTCATTAGGAACTGGGAATCACACTCCTAAGTTTCAGAATAATCTAGTTGCAGACCTAGATTTTATTCATTACAGGAAATCTGATGAACCTCCTCCTCAAGAAATCGTAAGATTGCAAAACTATACAAATTATCAGTCTGTATGTCTTAGTCAAAATATAGATGATCTAGCTCAAGATGTTCTGAGAGCAAATACCCATCTCAATGGTTTGCATACAGAAATAGACAGATTATCTTATGATCACGATCATCTAAGAAGACAAACTGATACCATTCTTGAGAAGTTGCATATCATAGAAGATGCTGTCACAAATATGAGAAAAACTTATGAAGAATCCCAGCCATCTTCTCCTGAACCTCCTAGTAATGATGCTACATTTTCATTCTTTCGTTCTTCTCCTCCCAAAGATCGCCAGCTAGTCCTCAAACAATTTGTTCCAAGCTCTTCCAATCCAGTTCTTTCAAGAGTTGAAGAAATCAGACAACTTGCTAAAACCAAGTTGGATCTAGTCAAAACTCAAATACAAGCTCTTGAAAAGGCTTTGCAAAAAGCAAAGGAAGAAAGCCTCAGTCGAGATCTAGCTATTGTACAAATTTCTGAACCTTCTTATATCAAGATGGTTGATGTCAAGCCAGAAGATTATTCTGAGCAACCAGAATCAAGTAAACAAGGTACTAACCGAACACCTACATGGGAACAATGGTGTAATGCAAGATACACCAGTGGTAAAAAGGCACCAATGGATATTGATGGTCAAGGACAAAGTTCACTAAAACAAGGTGATGTAGCCCCTGTATCAAATGTTGACTGTAAAGAAAGAAATGATATTGAAGTCATGATACAAGGATGGCATGCATGGGCTAAAACCCAGAAAATGATTCACAAAGACAAGGTTTCATGGAGCGATCTTGCTCTACGCCTTACTTGGGGTTTTAGAGGAAATCTTAGTTTCTGGTGGGAACGCATAAGTGATAATAGCAAACTCAGAATTATACAGCATAACAAGCCTATAGATGAACTATGTAAAGCAGTAGTCCATGAATTTTATGGAGACATCCATGTCAATACTGCCCATTATGCTGATACATTTATGAGTCAAAAGCTATGCGATCTATCAGATCTTAAAAAATATTATTGTGCCATGCAGAATCTTTTATATAAGGTCCCTGATCCTAGAAATACTGCCTATCTGAGGAAATATGTATCCTCACTTCCCAATCCTGTCCCTGAATTGGTTAGGAAACGCCTTGAAATTGAAGACATAGAAATGGAAACACTTTCTTTCGCAGGACTACATGAACAGGTAGTTATTGCTATACAAGAAGAGTGTATTAAACGAAAGAATGCTAAATCCTTGAAACGTCAGTTAGGATTAGCATCTTCTGCTTGCGAACTCTTTGAAGAAACCTCTAGTTATGGATGTTTTAAGCCTAAACGTAAATCTGCTAAAACAACACATACTAGTACTTCCTGTAACTGTCACAATAAACCTAAATCTAAGACTTACAGAAAGCGTCAAGGGTTTAAACCTAAAAAGAAATTCTTATTCAGAAAACGCCAATTCCCTAGAAAGACTAGGCAATCTACATGTTTTATCTGTAAAAAGCCTGGCCACTGGGCGTCACAGTGTCCTCTGCGGTCTAAATCAAAAACCCAAGTCAAGCTAATGACAATCTTTCAAACGACTTATGATCCTCAAGATTGGGATTTGGTTTCGCACTGTTCAGAAGGTGATTACTTTTCACTTTCAGAAGCTTCGTCTGACGACGAAAGTGAAATAGCCATTAACACTACTTCCTCCTCTGAGTCTTCTTCCTCCTCTGAGTCTGAGCAAGTGAATTTCCTTGAAATCAAAATGTTTATGTCTTCTCTCGTAGATATACCTACTCTCTGTCGCCAGAGAGACGCCCTCCGTGCTAAACTTTCAGAACTGACCCCTGGTCAATTTTTTCTTTATGATTATTATTCCTCTCAGATTGATGAATTGAATGCCCAAATTCTCTCTCTACAACAGCCAAGCGTGGTGAGTATTCAGAATTACACTCCCACAGATGATGAGTTTATTCAAACTCATAGGTCCCCTGTTGTTCCTGCTGTAAAAGTCCCAACACAAATGAGTGACACTAAGCAGAAACAAATAATGAGTTCCCCTTTTCAATCTACAAATGACATTGAAAATGCCATCTTCCTATTAGAAGAAGAAGTCAAAGAAAAGGAAGCTTTGGTAAGAAGCTTATGGAAGTCTTTAAAGCTTCAAAAGGAGGAACTAGCATTTCTAAAAACTCAGTATGAAAAAGAAATAGATTTATTCTGTCATGAACATCTGAGTGATGATGAAAAAGCCTTTGGGTCTCCAGACAATAAAATGATTAAAGGCTTGGATGATAGATTAGTCATATCTGTAGATATTAAACCATCTGGTTATATGCAATATTCTTTAGATGCTCAACTTGATACTGGTGCTATGAATTCCTGTGCTAAACATGGTGCAATTCCAGGATATTATTGGCAAAAGGTTGATATAGCATTTAGAGCAGTTAATAAGACTGAGATGAAGATATCCCATATCAGCCCTGACTTTCCAATCTATATCAAAGACAGGAAAATACCAGTAACCCTGTACAGTTTTGACACTGGGTCTGATCTCCTGTTAGGTCAAGACTTTGTAAATAAATGCTTACCTATGACTGTACATTCGTCTTCTCTAGATCTTACTATAGCAAATAAGATTGTGTCTATCCAGACAAAGAATGATTTTGTCAGCAGAGTTCCACATGAAACCTCTCAAAATCAAAATGCTTTAGAGGTATCTGCTGCTCATCTAGTTAAGATCCAGAAAATCATAAAGCATACAGAGACTCATGGATCAGAAGCAATTAGCAAGATAAAAGCTAAAATTGAAAATGATTGCACTTCTGATGCACCCAATGCTTTCTGGACTAGAGAACAATACTTTGTCAATTTGCCTTACAAAGAAGAATACTCTCCTAAACCACAAAAGGCCTCTGCAAATCACATGTCCCCCACAGAACTTGAATACTGTAAAAATGAGATTCAAGATCTTCTGCAGAGAAAGCTTATTGAGAGCAGTAGAAGTCCTTGGGCTTGTCCTGCCTTTTATGTGAATAAACATTCTGAGCAAAAAAGAGGAAAACCCAGGATGGTAATAAATTATAAAGCTCTTAATGAAGCCTTATTGCCCTTAAGGTATCCATTGCCAAATAAAGAACTGTTATTCTCTAAGATTGGCAAATGTAATGTCTTCAGTAAGTTTGATCTGAAGAGTGGTTTCTGGCAAATAGGCATTGTTCCAGCTGATAGATACAAAACAGGTTTTGTGGTGCCACAAGGTCAATATCAATGGCGTGTTATGCCATTTGGATTAAAGAATGCTCCTTCTGAATTCCAAAAGCGCATGGATGACATTTTCAGGCACCTCCCCTTTGTTGTTGTGTACATAGATGATCTTCTTGTGTGCTCTGTAGATACTAAGCAGCACGTAAAACATTTAGAAATTGTTTATGATCTTCTGTACAAACATGGTTTAGTTTTAAGCAAGTCAAAACTCTGTTGGATGCAAACAAAGATAGAGTATCTTGGACTGATTCTTTCACAAGGACGAATTGAGTTGCAAGATCATGTTTTGAAGAAATTAACAGAGTTTCCTGATGAAATTCTGGACACAAAACAGCTACAAAGATTCCTTGGATGTCTGAATTACATAAGACAATTTTATGAAAATCAGGCACAAGATGTCAGAGTCTTACAGAAAAGACTCAGTAAAACTATTCCTTGGAACTACAAGATGACTCAGGCTGTCCAGATTATTAAACAAAAGGTCCAACACCTCCCCAGTCTGCATTTACCTGATATGTCCATGAAACTAATTGTTGAAACTGATGCTTCTATAGATACATGGGCTACAGTATTACTACAGAAAAATGGACCTAGACTTGAAGAAGTATGCATGTATACTTCAGGATGTTTCAGTGATACAGAAGAAAAATATCCCTCCTCTCACAAAGAGATCCTAGCAGTAAAGAAAGGCATAAAGAAATATAGAATGTTTTTAAAGCCTGTTCATTTCATTGTTAGGACTGACTTAAAACACATGAAAGGGATGTTGTCTAATAAGAGATTACTGGAACAGGGAAATAACAGAGTTCTGCGCTGGAGCCTCTGGCTTGAAGGATACGATTTTGATATTGAATATAAGCCAGGAAAAGAAAATTGTTTAGCAGACCTCTTAACCAGAGAAGCTTCTCCTACAAATAAAGAAAACAACAGGCTAATATGGCATCCTCCTCCTTAACTGCCATAAGAAGAGAAGCTCCACCAGGATTCAAATGGATCTTGGTTTGTGAACATTGTACATATTGTTTC
Source organism: Picea engelmannii (assembly GCA_009831015.1). Taxonomy (NCBI): domain Eukaryota; kingdom Viridiplantae; phylum Streptophyta; class Pinopsida; order Pinales; family Pinaceae; genus Picea; species Picea engelmannii. The sequence continues at coordinate 57,892 of ML802416.1, forward strand.
TGTATAGAATGCTTGTTTATGTACATAAGAAATAGTCCAGCATGTTTTGAAATTCTGAGAAAATGGTTTGATAGCAACCAACGTTTCTCATCTAATGGAGATTACTTCAGAATCCACAGAGATTTGTTCAGAGGAATCATGACTGGTGGTCCTTTCCAGGGATAAGTTTATATTTGTCTCTATACTCCATATATGACTTATCTTGATTACTGTATGATTATGCAACAGATTAAATATGATGGCTGCATCTGGATAACCTTTGAATGTGATTCATTCAGAGAGTTTTATTATTCCTGGTCAGGATGGTTTTATTTGCTCATGTGGCAATATTGCCCTAGAGATCTTGATTTCTTTAATCAGACTGATCGGTTGGCTTTTAAGATGTGGTTTCATGCAGAAGTTTGTGAAGCAGGACAACATGATGCCTGGTTTGTGTTCAGCCTATCACATGTAACCAGTGTTCTCAAAGAAGTTGCTGTTTCCGATTCTGAATCATATTATAAAGAATACAATGAGTTTTATGGGAGTACTTGCGTGCCAGAAGCTGAATTGATGCCTGTGATGATGGGATCTCCTTTCTATGAATCATTCAGTGGTTTGCCGCCTTTTTCTGATGATCACAGTTCTCCTCCGTCGAGTCACTACTATGATAGTGATGCCTCTTTTGATTCTGTCGGAGAGCATAATATAGTAAATAGAATGGAAGCATGATGGACCCCAAGTCCTTTTGTACAATAAAGTTTGTCTGCCATTTGGCAAAAGTATTTCATGTCTATCGGACCGACAGTGGTGTTCCGACGGTACGTGGGCTCCGTAAGCTCCACTGTGTAACCGAATAATTACTTTAGTTGATGAAATAGACTAAAGTAGAATCTTTTGATTTGTGTCATCCGTAAAAGTTGATGATGGGTCCCCATATGGCCTAGCCTTTAAGGGACGAGATAACAACTGGCGTCCACCAGTTGCCCCATCTAGACTCTTCGGGTATCTTTATGACTGGCAGTTGCCCGTGACCTCCTACCGGGAACTTGCAAATATTTGTATAAATAAGAGGCCTCAACTCTCATTTGATCATCCGGAGTTTGAGTGAAACTGAGAGAGAGTCTAAGTCCGAGTCGAGCTGTGTGTATGCTCTTTGCTGCTCTTGCCTTCGGGAACCTGAGTTTTGCAAATAAAAAACACAGATCTCATTTGTAATGTGTCCTATTCCGTTATAGTATGCTACAAGTATTCTATAGTGTGCGCTCTCTGGTAAAGCTCCCTCCTCAGGGAGCGTTCGCTCACTGGACGCTCCCTGAGCGCTCCCTAAAAAACCAGGGAGCGCAAATTTTTAAGAGGGAGCGCGCTCCCTAAAAACGCTCCCGAAGGGGAGCGNGGGGGGGGGGGGGGGGCGCTCCCCCGCAGCGTAGGTTTGGAGGTTTAATTATTTAATTAATTAATTACTTTTGAGCAAAAATTGTAAAAACTAGGTCCTTGGACTTTTGATAGGGGTATTTGTGCTCAAAAGAAATGGAACAAGACCCCCTACACCTTTGGACCAAGTTTCAGCTCAGTCGGACAACTTTTGCTAGGTGTTTGTCCACTAGGAGTGTCAGTCAGTCAAAAACAACAATTTTAATTGCTAGGTCATGACATAGCAAAAATGTATTTTTTGTAATAATGAGCTTAAAGGATGATGTAAAGATGAAAAAAGGGAGAAGATGTGTTTCCTAACCTAAGCCTACCCAACCCAACCTTTTCTAACCTTTACACACACCCTCACCCCCTCACTCACTCAAACCCTCACGCCCCCTAGGGAAGTTACGCCCCCCTTGTAGGTGAAATGTTGTAACTTGAGTTTGCAAGGGGTGGTGGTGTTGATATTAGGGTCGCTGCGGGAGGTATTTATCTCCATGTGTAAACTTGACAAGGATAGAATACTCCGGGAAGCAAGAAGAAACCCTAATGAGTTGGCTAATAACCCTAGAAGGCTTGTCGGCTCAAGAAGATAATTTATTAGATATTATTTTTGGGATTAACTGCGTAGTGTAAGTCATTAATCTATGACCCATATCATGGATATGGGTCATAGATTAATGACTTACACTACGCAGTTAATCCCCATGATATGGGTCATAGATTAATGACTTACACTACGCAGTTAATCCCAAAAATAATATCTAATATATTGCACTGCGGAAGCCCCTCTATGCTTAAGATAATTTATATTAGGTTATTAGCCTCCAAGAGAAGAAGTCGGCCAGAAGAAATAATAATATACTGAACAGACAGATACCCAGAATAAGAAGTCGGCCCAGGCAGTTTGCCAGGAATTACTATAAATACAGGGCAACAGTCTCTCATTTGTCACAGTCTCAGAATTGCAGAGCAGCAACTGGTGCGCACTGCAGTACCCAGTCTTGTGCGTAGGTTTGAGGAGAGCTGTCGGTGCAACTGCTGCAGCTAGCAGTTACGTTTTGGCTTGGAGTATCTCTTGGCTAGGGTTTGGAACATCTGATTAGCCTTTGTTGATGCGCTATCCTTGGGGAAAGGTACGCTACCCTTTGTTTGGCTATTTAGCCTAGGGTTTGCTTCCTGAGTGAGTCTTTGTCAAGGTTAAGGTGCTCGGAGGGTGGCTTTGGCCTATGGTTGGGTGACAAGGGTATTGTCGATGGTAAAACAAACACACATCTTTCATATTCTAACAGGTGGACCCCTCTCTTATGTGATGCGCCCTCCCTAACCTCCCACGTCACCTTTTAACCTAGCCCCACTCCCCACTTCTCATTTATTCCACTCCACTCCTAGGCAAAACCCTAGATGGTGCGCCCCCTCCTTTAGATTCTATCTTGTGCTTGGTGGTGGACACTTGGCATTGATCCAAGAGAGGTAGGTTTGCCTCTCCAAGTATAAATAGAACCCTCTCCTTACTCTTTTCTTCACCATATCTTGAGCTATTGTTATGCTACTTGATTTTTACCACACATCTCTCTCCTTCTTGTCCATCTTGCATCCATTCTTTGGCTCTTGAGGGTTTTGGAGCAAGTATTTGTTCCAAGATTTTCCTTTTTGAGTAATAAGGAGAAAGTTTGAAGGATATTGGAAGAACAACGAGTATTCTTGTCTCTTGCTTACATATGAGGTAATATTGTGGATTTGACATCTTGGGTTGCATAGAGTAGATTCTTGGGTAAAGTATTTTACTTGGGTAGATTATACAACGAGTATTCTTGTTGATCTATATATGTGGGTTTGCTAATAGRGTGCAAGTATTTYATTTTGTTAGCATATTCARCYATATTATCTACTTGTATGCATCACATGTGTTGAAGTTTTGCAGGTTTGCTTCTAGGGTTTTGTTGGGATTGCCTCAAGGAAGAGTCCTCCCTCAAAGCTCACTCAAACTCCTTCTTTCTCCTTCTTTACTCATTCTTTTCTTGCTGTCCACTTCACATAATATTTCAGCTAGCTTAACATCATAGATTGGTCATCTAAAATACACCTTTTCCATAAAATTTTCATGTGAAAAATTTCTGCCCTAAAAACATAAATTTTTCTTCATTTTTATTGTTGTGTGTAGCTTTTCCAGCAAGCATAGCTTGCTGGTTTTTGTAGGTTCTTAACAGGTTGAGGGGGTTATGTTGCCCAAAATCAGCCACACAACACTCCAAGACCCTTCTCTTCAAGTGGGTAACAAGTCCTAACCTTTCTCTCTACTTTTTTAGCTTCTTGTGCATATTTTCCTTCACTTCTTGCTGATTTTAGTAGCTCATAGCTTGGGAGGAGAATTGGTACGGCCTACCTCCCACGTGTGAGCTTAGGGTTGGATCTCACTTTAATTTTTTCATCGCAAAATCGTTCTCCTAAGCTAGGACGTGGGGTTTAGCAAGTAATTTGTTAATAGTTGTTGTAGCTTGCTTACTTCTCAACCCCTTTGGCATAATAAAGGTAGGCTTGCCTCCACCTTGTGCCATTGAGTGGTTTGTTGTTGTTTCTCTTTCCCTTTGAAGCTTTTCTCATCTTGATAATTGCCTACACCTTGGGAGAGACATCCCCAAAATCGTAAGGCTAGGATAAATAATGTATTATTGATTTCCTAATGCTTTGATGGTTAAGATATTCTAGATCTAGATCTCTTTCACACATTAGTCCTTAGCTTAAGCCCTTGAGGCATAATCTACTTGCTTAATCTATCTTGCATGTCTTAAGCTCTCTCAAGTTTTATTGCACATGCTCTAATCCAACACAAATGGTCTAATGCATTGATGGTATAATAAGTAGCACTCTCTTTCATATTGTTTCATACCTAAGGCCATTTGCCATCACTTAAGTTAATGTGTTGTTGGATATGTTGATAGTGTAGGCACACATCTAAATCTTGAGATTTATTCTTCACACTTAACATTCTCTCTTAATGCTTTAACAATCATAAGATAAGTGGTAATAAGCTTGAGTTTCTCTCTTTTTCTTTGGCAAGCTGTTCTTGCCCTTGTTCATTAGCATTCTTTGCAAGCTTTTCATGTTATAGCTTAACTATTGGTGATGCATTAAAGCTTTATTTCAGCTCTATCTTTACATGCTTTACATGTGTTAATGTGCTTAACTCTTATGCTTAATAACACATTTTTATAAGCTGCTTAAAGTTTCGGTTTTGACATAAAATCACCATTTTAAGACAACTAAAAGTCATCAAAACACTCTTTAATACGTCTAAAAACTTAACCAATTGATCTATAAACTTAATAGACTTAATAGGGTACCTAAAACCACCATCTTCGCCATCTAAAACGAGGATTGAGGAAGGCAATAGAAGGTGCTAGGCCAGGGACGGTCTCACGGCGCGCAACGTCCTTTCCGGGAGTATTCGGTTCATTAGGGTTGACCTATGAAGCTAGGGTAGGCCTCGTTGCCTAACTTCTTGAGCATCCAACAACCATCTGGTAATTGGGGGAGGAGGTTTTTGGTCAAACACTTAATTAGGGTAATTAAAATATTTCAAATCTTAAAACCCTTTAACTCACTAAGCAATTGATCATCTTGGTTAAAATTGATATATCTTAAGGTTAAACACTTACAAGATAATCTTCCAATCTCATCTATAATTAATGCTTTGTGAGTAATCAATTAAGTGTCTTAACTATTGTGGAACACTTGTGTTTAAAGCTTCTAAATCTCCTAAGTGTCCTTGAGATTTTTGAGTGTTGATATTGCCATTGAGGAGCAGTCCAATAGAGTAAGTGCTATTGGGGCATGCTTAGGCTTAATGTGTTGATGGTGCTCACATCTTGATTGTATCTAATTTCCTGCACATTTAAACACACATGTTTAGCTTGTTCTATTGTAAATTGTATCCTATTGTAATATTGTGTAACTAGCATTCTTATTTGTAAGTATCTAACCTTTGTAATCTTACTTGTAATTAACCACCCTTACATTTAGTTGACCCCTTGCCCAACCTTAGGCACTAGTCTTAGTTGACCTAGGGAAAGGCTTGCTTGGCATAGAAAATCTTGCATCCTGCATCACTGCTTTTGCATCATAGGTTAGACTCCCCCCAAACCTTAACTAATTAAAAACAACTCCTAGAACTTAACATAAATCCCATCTAGAAACTAGGGTCTAACCCCCTTGGCTTCCCTAGGAGTAAGCCTAGACGGAAGAGGTTCAAGCCAACGTGACAGCGTGGGCTTTGAACCTAGGCATTGTGCCTCCAAGGACACACTAAGTGAGTAGGACTTGGCTCACGTTTGCAAGTGTGTATAAGGACGACAACAGTATCATCAACACTACTCCCCCTTTCGAGGGAGGTTCTTTTGGACTATACCAAGCTTGTCTCGAAAGTGCTCAAACTTTACAGGAGACAAAGGATTGGTTAACACATCTGCAACCTGTTCATCTGTTTCAACATATTGGAGTTTTATAGCTCCTCTTTGCTTCATATTATGGGTGAAGTGATATTGGATCTCTATGTGCTTCGACTCATCATGGAACACATGGTTCTCCATCATTTTATACAACTTGGTTATCACATAGAATCACGGTGGCTTCCATCTCTAGATCAAATAGACCCGTCAACAACTTCCGAAGCCATATGGCTTCACAACTGGTAGAACATGCAGCAATGTATTCCGCTTCTGTCGTGCTCAGAGCAATGTTGAATTGCTTCCTACTCAGCCATGAGATCATGGCTGACCTCAGACTGAAACATCCTGAAGTGCTCTTTCTATCAGAAACACTTCCAACTCAATCGGAATCGGTGTAACCACTCAGTCTGAAGTCATGATCTCTAGTATAATAGAGACCAAAATCCAACATACCCTTAAGGTATCTCATCATATGTTTTGCAGCAACAATGTGAACATGTTTGGGTTCTACCGGATACTGACTCAAGGCAAAACATATATCTAGCCTGGTATTCGTCAGATACATCATTGAACTAGTAATCTGTCTGAACAGAGCAACATCAACCAATTCTGATGAGGTATCTACCAAGAGCTTCAACTTTGTTTCCATGGGTGTCTACATGGATTTGCATTTCAACATGTCAACCCTTTTCAATTTTAATTGCATACTTCCCTTGGTTAAGGAAGATCTTCTCTGTGCTCTGCCAAACTTCAAGACCTAAGAGATAATGCATTTAGGTCTTCCATCAAACTTTGTGGCGAGCTTCTTCTGCAATCTGTGATGAGCTTTTCTTCATCTTGTCAAGGATACATGATCTACATATAGTAGTAACATCACTGGCTCATCATTCACAACCTTGAGATAAAGGTTAGAATCAACTTTACTCTTGGTAAAGTCCAAGCTCGTCAAGAAACTGTCAATTCTTCCATACCAAGCTCTAGGAGCTTGCTTCAACACATACAAAGCTTCCTTCAACTGGCAGACATGAGTCTTTCTATCTTCAATCCTCAAATCAAAGTTTCTCATTACATTGTACCAATCTGGTACACTTGCTCAACTGCAATTCAATCTGCACAATCATGTGCTAGCTCTATGTGCTTTCTGCAAAGCACTATTTGATCTCACTGCCTGAGAGTATGTCCTCTCCTCTTTCTGCAACTGTTCCTTTTGGAACTGGGACTCTGTACCTGCAGCTGCTCTGAAGCTTGAGAATGACTGCTTCATTCTCACTGTGGCTACTGAAATCTATGAGTAACTCCTTTACTTCATCACAACAACAACTTCATTTGAAACTGAGAGTGGCTCAATAACTGATACTGAAGGTAACTCTTCTTCTTTCATGGAGGTGACTCTATCTTTTATTATAGTCATGTCTCCATGACCCAACTAATGTAATGCACCAATTGCCACTTAATTTTAAATATGGGGATTGCTCCCCCTGCATCTCATACTATATATGAATCATGGTTGTTTTGGTTGTCTTCATAAATATTAGAACTATTTCTTCAATTACTGGAGTAAGTGTCTCGTCAGTCTTCTCCCTCTTGCTGGGAGAATCCTCTAGATACACATCAGGCTGTGTACATTTGCAACATGCTTGATCTGTATAGATCAGTATTGGAAGTCAATACTGACTTCTTCTTCTAGTCTCACGGAAGAATCCATATCCTAGTCTTTCTAACTGGCTTCCTTCTCTGTTATTGAAACAAGGGAATCTTCCCAGGAGATTTCATATCTCCTAGAAGTTTCTGAAGCTACGATCTAGTCTTCTCACAACATCTGTCTCCCAGTCCTGGGAGATGTCTCTTCATCTGATCCTTTCTGAGATCAGGCTTACTCTCTATTTCTTTTGAGTCTACAAGGACTTCATCATCTCTTACAGGGTATACTTGGTGTTGAATACCAAGTCTAAATATGAAAGACTGAGTCAGGCTTCAAACGAATTCTGCTTCCCGTCAAGGTGGCTTCATTAACCTTTTAACAATTCTGCTGTGAGTTCTTGTTCTAATGTTCGGTCATCTTTGGAGCCTTTTGCTCCTTACAATCAATCTTCATATGAGATACTTTGAATCTCAAAATATAGCTTCTTCTTCATCTTCTTTGGTACATGAGTGTATATGGTCATGTACATAGTCTGCTTCATGTCTCATATAATATGTTGCCTTCAACAACCTTCACTATAGCTTTCGTAGGGTTATCACCTGTGACCTGAAACAAGGTCAACCAAACAACAAGCAAGAATAATATCCTTTTGATAATAGTAGATAAAACAATAGCACGAATAATCATCACAATAGCTCCTTTAGAGCTATCACTTGTGGCCTGTCTGAAGCAAAGATCAAAGGTAAGAAATACAATACGAAATGAGGTCAACACTCTTATAGTGTTGTGATCAAACATTCCTCCATGGAAACCTGGAAGGCTGGAACTAACACAAGAGATTTCTTCTAGAGGAGATGTTAGTTGTATCAGGCAAATGATTACATTAAGCATTTATCTCAATATGCTCACATGCTACCAAGTATAGTACTTTTCAAAGACTGCTATCTCAACTATAGTGTTTACTTGTAAAGGGGTAGTTATCAACTTGTCATGTGCAACTTTGAATCTTATCAATTTAATTAATCAAACCTGGAACCTGGAGCCTTGTCCTCAAGAACGAGTGTGCTGCTTTTCTTCCAAGTCTCCTTCACTCAAGATGACGAGTGCTTTCTTCAGCCTGTCTTTTGTACCAAGACAATATGCTATCTTGATAGAAGGTTGGGTTAGAGAATAAACTCTATGATCTCAACTTTAATCCATCTAATACCCTGACTTTTAATTTTGACCAAAGGTTAGTATGATGGCCATAGCTTCAACATGCAATCTAGATCAAAATAATGTCATAACAAATAGATGCATATCAGAACAATCAAACTTGGGTTGCATTATTCCTCTGGATGTGTTGGATCTTGAGATCCTTCTGGATCTATGGTAAGAGATCTCTTCTCCTGCAAATACCCTTTAAAGCTTAACAATCTAAACATATGTGGGTACATACCTCAGATACCATTTGCAGGTAGTGGCACCATCTGGTAGTAGCGACAATGATCACCAACTCTTAAAAACTTCAAGGGTGACTGCAACTGGTACTACCGTTGATACTTCAACTAGTACTGCAACTGCAATTGATACTGCAACTGGTTCTGAAACTGCAACTGAAACTGCAACTTAGGGTTTTATGAGGAAAGCCTAATTTTTCAAACTTCAAATTTTGAAATTCTGATCTAGGGGATAGATGCGCTGAGCTGAGGCGAGTAAGCTGGTGCAGTCAGATTTCTGAAAATCCAAATTTTTCCCCCTCCAACTTGACCAACGGATTTCTGGACTGGTGCTTCTGGTTTTTTGGTACTTCTGGTTTTCTGGTACTTCTAGTACTTTGTGAAAACTAGGGTTCCACTTTTCGAGAGATTTACCCACTGAAAAGGTGCGCTGAAGGTGCCAAAGAATTCCTTGGGTTAGGGCGCACTTTTCTAGATGGTTTTGAGGCTGAAAATCTTCTTGAATAAAAAGCCCTAAATTTCATGTACGACAACAGTGACGTTTTTCTTCTCCTTGTGAAAGATGCTGTCTTCAACTTAGCTCTGATACCATGTTAGAGTTTAAGGTATTATTAGGTTTCTTTTCAATTTACTAGATAACCATAGCATAGATAGGATCATTGAGAAATACACAATCACAAGAGACACATCATTTATCCTGGGAAACCCTCATGGGGGAGAAAACCTAGCAAAAACTTCCTTAATATAGATAGCCAATACAATGCCAAGAGAATAAACTAAACAATGCAGAAAGTCCTCTCCCAAGAATGCACCTTTCTCTCTCTTCCTTCTTCTCCAACTGCAGCTCCAAACTTGCGCTCTGATGAACAAGTGAGTGAGTGAACAAATGAGGCGCTGGCCTCTCTTATTTATACAATCTGGCAGGTGTGAACTGAGGTGTCTTTTCACTGGCATGGACGACTTCTCATTCTGGGTGGTTATAACCACTTTAATATATTCTGGGGGCCGACTTTTCATTTAGCCTATTACAATTAGGGTTTGACCAATCCGCAAAAGGGGATTTGGTCATTTACAATACCCGACATGATCAATCCGCAAAA
>ML802416.1:93031-109200 GCA_009831015.1 Picea engelmannii
TTCCCAGGAGATTAGGTCAATGTTCCAAGAAATTAGGTTAGGAAATCTTCACACAAAACTCAAGCTATCTCTCTCATTTTCCTAGGCCCTCCCGTGAGGGAGTCAAGCCCAGTCCCGCTCTGATACCATGTTGATTTTTCTAAATGAGATGATATTGTATTCGAATGATATTATTACAATGATGAGTGTTTCATATATATAGAACATATGGTGACCATCCATGAATGGATGTGTCCCTTGGATAATAAATAACTACTTATTTATTATATATATTTATACTAAACTACTTTTCACTTTTTACTTTTCACATTATGAATACCGACCATAGTTACAATTTCAACATTTCCAACTTGCTAGAAGATCCAACATGGGCATGAGCACATTAAATGTCTAGTGCAATCCCATCAAAGCTTGGGTGGTGTTAACCCCCAGATTTGCTCCTTTGCAAATTGGAGGGTTAAGAGCTAACTTAATTCATTAGGATGGTATTTAGAGTTTGATTCCAAACATAACTTTCATGAGTCAGAGGTTGGATCACACATGGTTTCAGGTACAGGATGGTTCAATGATATGGTCTCAGTCTAGAGTTGGTTTCCAATGCTATTATATAGGTTTTTCATCAGATTGGAGAGGATTGCTATTTTTAGCAGTTCTCCTACTTTTTAGGTGGTAGAGTTTGGAGGTCCGCATGGAAGTGTTGATTACATATTCAAAGTCTTGGTGAGCCCAAGACTCCAATAAGCTTTTTCCAGATTACATGCATGGTACTTTTTGAGCAGCTCCAGTTCAGAGGCTTGCATGTCAAATCTGAGTACATATTCAAACTCGTAGAAAACTGAGTCCAATGAGCCTAATTTCATTGACATGCGAGCACTTTCTAATTTTAGCAGTATGTCATGCATGGTGTCACGTGGCATCCATGCAAAGGTGACACTTGGCAGTTCCAAGGTGTGACATATGGTAGTCCTTGGGGGTGACACGTGGCAGTATCAGATTGTGACACATGGCAACTTCTCGAAGTGACAAATGGCATGGCTAGGGCGCGTGCATGAGACGGGTGATGCGGCAGGTGCTTGAGTTAATTGCGCACATGTTTGAGTCATCAGGTCGCATGCATGAGTTAACTAGGATGATTGAGGTGCATGCTTGAGTGGTGGAGTTTGCGAGGTGCACAGATTGAGTTAACTAAGGCGCATGGTATCTTCATTCCACTTAAATGGAGCATGCATGAGTTAACTAAGGTGGACTAGGGCACATGCATGGATTTAGGAGAGAGGTGGCGCATGGAGGAGTTTATAAGGTATATCTATTGAGTTTACTAAAGCGAATGGCATCTCCACTGCACTCAGACTAAGCACATGTTTTTTTCTCTCTTAGATCAACAAAGGTCGCCTCCACTTGGACTAAAGCTATGGATACTTCACTACACTCCCTCACCTAGTCGACTAGACACTTGGTTACTTCACTCCACGTGTGAGAGGATGAGACTTCACTCTACCAAGGCGCATGGCCACTTCACCTTTATCCATCATTCAATGAAACAAGGCACATGAGGAGGGATCTTCACTCTTACTTGTCAATGCGCATGAGTTAGGAGAGATCTCTTGCATGCTAGGGCACACTAGGGGAATTGGATCATTAAAAGGAGGAGGTCGCTTCGGAGTTGGGGTTGGATTTTTCTTTTGGTAGTAACACATCTCTCTCTCATTCTTCCTTTCTCTTCTATTTTAGTTTCTTTATTTTGTGCAGGGATCAACATTGGACCACTTTTGTATCCGTCTCTATGGTGTATTCAACTTCTTGGCATATGTAGAATAAAGCTTGATTACGCTTCTTCTTCTAGCTCTTAAAGTTTGCTGTTTTTTTGGATTTTCTCTGTGCATGTTTAGATGCTAATGTGGCCTCTTATTTTGGTAGCAATTACCACTTATTAGTGCTTTAACTTTCTTTCCTTCCATTAAATTTATGCTAACATTAAGGACTCTTTCTTGCTGCTGTTATTTTACCTTGTATTGCAGATTTACAAGGTGAATATCAACGCAAGAGCACTTAGGGATGCCCCTTGAGGTTGTCATGCACCAACCCAAACAAAGAGGATATTTGCCGGTGACACTTTGGGCAGATTTCCTATATGTTTCACTTATTTTTGCCCCAGATCTACGGGGTTATCTTACTTTCTTGAGTGCAGAAATTCGTGCTAACAAGTGGTCTTGTTCGACACTCAAAGCCTTAATGTAGCATGAACCAAAGCCGTTTATATTGAAATCACAGGTAAACATGTACTGTTAGATCCCTTGAGGATGAAGAATTCTAGCTAATCAAATAAGCACTCTCCAAAGGAGCTATAGAAGAAAATGAAGCATTATGTTAAGGATAGGTAGAAGAAACATGTAGTAGTAGTGATTATCAAGTCTAAGAATGTATGAGGACATCAACCCTACAAGGTGTGTAATCCTCATAGGAAGTAGCAGGAAGCGTGGGCACATTGAAGACAAGTGTTGGATTTGCATCTTGAATTGCTTCCCAAGGCATGATGAGGCATAAATTTCCACTGACACAAACAAAGGAAGGTCCTAGATCAAAGTTATTAGGAACATTCGAAACCGAAAATCAATTTTCTTTGATGGAAAAAGCACAAACAAATAGAGTGAAGTGTGCATTTGTTGCATGCCATATTTTAGGTCAACAAGGAGATTTTAAGCACCATCGTTAATCTGAGTGGCTTGAAGAATCTTATCTCAAAATTGCTGGTGAATCTTATCTCACGAAGCTTGTTAACCCCGATTTCTAGGGATAACTAAGGAGATGATGTCTCAAGGCCCTTAGGTTGCAGACTTGGAGTACCGAGAGACATATGGCTAACAACGTCCACTTGCACAGACTGAGGCCCGCCTCACCACCACAGATCTCAGATTCATCATGATGGTATCCACCACACCAACTTGCTTCCGGAAGACATTGGGTCTTGCTCCATGAGGTACAAGCCATGTATTATGGTGAGTGTCATTTCAATATTTGAGGCATTTGAGTGTGTTGCATTTAAAGCTGCTTTTGATTATGTAACATCTACTTGGAAGTTATGCTCTTTACCCTGTTTCACCTTGGTGGTTGACATTGCGCCCTAGTAAGTGGTCACCCTTAGGGATGGGTTTGGTACTGGGAGGTCCCCTTGACAAGTCATCGTGCCATTCCCGATCATACTTACTACTTTCCATGCTTCATCCCCTCGCCTCCTCATCTTTTGGGAATTTCGGGTGTACTGACCCAAGAAGGGATTGCCCGTCATTTCATGGGAAGAAGGGGCTGAAGGCCCAGAGGTTTGTAGCTGGCAAAAGATAAAAGCCAATCATAAACCTTCTAGATGCTCACTAAGGGATCTCGAGGACAATGAAATGTCTCTCATAAGAAACTGATGGGACCTGTAAAAAATAACAATGCAAAAATGCCAATCAAGGTAGAGCGTGTGTGGGCATTGTTTTTCATGCTTAGGTAGAAGTCCCACACTTTCTCTTCAACTTGGGGAAGCATAATGTGACCAGGCTAGAGTCATGGTGGGCAATGTTTTTCATGCTTAGGTAGAAGCCCTACCTTGGCTTCAACCTGGAAGCATCTTAAAAAACAAAAGGCAATAAGCTGGCTTGGAAAAAGGATACATTGAAAACAAAGGTGCAACATGCCCTCTACAAAGGCACCCATAAATGAGACCCTACGATCCCTTGTAGGACATGAACCCCATGCCCAAAAGTCTTTCCCCCATCCACTTCATCTTCTCCACATGGCTTAGAGGGGGGTTCCACCTGAGAAACACTCCTTGACTTAGGGGATGATTCACCCAATAGGTCACTTTGTCAACCCTCCCATACCTAAACTTGACAAGTTGCATAGGGTCTCTGAGCACTTGTTTAATTTGATGAGGTGGTTTTTGATGCACATGCTTAGGTGACTCTTTTATTGATTTGATTTACTTATCATGGTATGTTTGACTTGAGATCCTCATTGGAGGGCGTATTCATTGTCTTTGTAGGACCTTGCTTGGTGGACAATTTTGGAGGAACAAGCCTAGTTTGTGCTTCCTTGGGGCATGAAGCCCACAGGTTGGATACCATGACCCGTACATCGGATGATGATGACAACCTTTGGAGGCTTGAAAGTTGAGAGACACTTTGGATGACCTCGCCTAGCCCCTACAAACCCAACGTTTTGCCTTTGGAGGTCAAAACGTCACATTTGGAGGGCTTGACATCACCCTAGGGATAGGTTTTGGAGTGGTGGTGTGGTTGACTTGACACTTGGCACCTTTTGGATGGAGAAAGGTCTTGAATTGATAGAGGAGACCCTAGCGCATGAGAGGGAGGCCTTTGGAGGCCCAACATTTCACCTCCAAGCTGAACGACTTGCTCCAAGTGCCAAAACGTTACCTTAAAGGGGTGATGTCATGCTTCTTTTAGGGTTTTCTTATGTGCAAAATCAAATTTAAAGTTGTAAAAGGGAAAAGTAAGGGTTGTTGGCCCCTTACTTTGTGGTTTACCCTAAAGTTAAGTGGACAAACACTTTTTAGAGGATTTGTATAAATAAGGATCCCTTCCTTTTCATCATAGCTCTCCCATTATGAGAAGACTACTTGGCTGAAATTTGCGCCCCGCTTGGGCAAAATCATTCTCTCTCTCTCTCTTGTGTTTTGGTTTAGCTCTTGTCCTATGGAATGAAGTGATGCACTATCTCTTGGAGGCTCTTTCTCTTGCTTTGATGGTAAAAAATCTTCGTAACTCGGGTTTGTCTTGGCATTTCTTGGAATTGGTAAGGAAAATCTGCACTTTGTTTGGTTTCTTTCTTGTTCCATGGTCGTTATTGGCTAGATCCTTGGAGGAGTATAAGTGTTTACAACCTCCACCAAGCTTTATGATTTTTGTTTGTTGAAAAGGCTTTTGCAAAGGTTGCTATGAGGAGTAAAAGGGTTTACACCCTCCTAGACTTTATCTTGTTAGGGTTGCTATCTCAAGGGAGTAAAAGGGCTTACACCCCCTAAGATTTAGTAAACCTAACTTAATACAAGAAGACTCCATAACCCATTTGGAAAGACACTAATCTTTATTTGCATTGTAGAAATAAATTGTTTGCATTGGTAAATGTGATTTAGAGAGATATCGATCTTGTTCAAGTTGGAAATTTTTCTTGATGCTTTAATCTTGCTAAAGCCTCTAGAGCATCTTGATTGGCCTAGTATTCTTGGAGCTATAACTAAATAAAAGCTACAACCATTAGGGCTGCAACAAATCACTCTATATCTTCATTTTTAACTTGCATTTCAACCATGGAAGTTTGCTTGTAAGCCATTACTA
The DNA here is from genome assembly GCA_009831015.1 of Picea engelmannii. Taxonomy (NCBI): domain Eukaryota; kingdom Viridiplantae; phylum Streptophyta; class Pinopsida; order Pinales; family Pinaceae; genus Picea; species Picea engelmannii. Next base: position 98,371 of record ML802416.1, read on the forward strand.
TCATTCTACTGCATATTGGTGGACTTTTTGTCAGATTACTTGCTTATTCTCGTGGTTGAAACTTGCTGCTGTAGCAAATCTTTGCTATAGCCACTTGGCTGTTACAAACTTACTTTGAAAACTTCATACAACAACCCTCTAATAGCACTAAAGTTTGTGCTAAAGTATTGGGAACTAATCTACTTGTTTACTGCAGTAGTTTGGGATAGCAAGCTTAACTTGCTTGTCCACTTAATCTTTAGGCTTGTATGCTCGTCTCTTCTTGTGTCTTGGGCAGGTACAACTATCTTCTGCAAGTACACTACTTTTTGGCAACCTTCCCTCATCAACGAGACTTCATCTCAAGCCTTCCATCAATCCTCAACTTGACCTGTAGGGGCATCACTTCCGTAACCTCACTTTCCATCTCATTTCCCCCTAGGGTTACTCGAGATTCCGCCCTTGTGTTGGATCTATCCTTCACTAAAGCGAGGGGAGGGTTTATCTAAGGTGACAATGGGGTTATAAAGGAATGGAGAAGTGGAGAGGACTCGAAATAGAGGTGTGAAAGCATGCTTGACTTAACTCAACATTACACTTTAGTTCGAAAATAGAACTAAACTTGAGACTTCAGTTACAACTCAACATTACACTTTAGTTCGAAAATAAAACTAGACTTGAGAGTTCAGTTAAAACTCAACATTACACTTTAGTTCGAAAATAGAACTAGACTTTAGACTTCAGTTACAACTCAGTATTACACTTTAGTTCGAAAATAGAATTAGACTTGAGACTTCATTTACAACTCGACTCTTTACAAGGCAATTCGAATTTCTCTTCATGGTGGATAATGTTACACATGCCAACACACTAGATCAATACATTTATATTATTTGCAATATTAGGAACGTCGTTTGTTTCTAGCTCGTAGGAATTTTATATTCAACCTAACTTTTGCTAGATGCCTTGACTTTTGCTCATGGATCACAAGGCTTGATTGGGCTCACAGAGGTTGTACGTTCCCCTTGACTTTTGCACTAGTCTGTCTATGCTCACAGAGGTTGTACGTTCCCCCTGACTTTTGCACTATACTGTCTATGCTCATAGAGGCTGTACGTTCCCCCTGACTTTTGCATTAGACTTACATAGTATCTCATTCGTCCTGCTTTTCGTTTGACTCACAGAGGTTGTACGTTCCCCCTGGATTTTGTCAATACCTCAGAAGACTGGTTGAATCTCCCAATCTCCCTGGCTAGCCTCAGGGTGGCCTATATGGCCTCTCATTGGAGAATGATTGTCGATGTTGCCAAATTTAACAACCCCTGTCAAATTGGCATTGTTATCGCACAATTTGTACTTTGATCAAAGGAAAGGTTGATGGAAAGGAAATTGGCGTAACTGGAGGTTATCCTATCACTGTTAGCTCAATAGGATGCCTCTTTCTATTTAAGGTTGATGGCCCAGGGGAGACGTCCTCGGTGAACTGGGGGTTTGAGAAGACAAGGTTAAGATGTCTATGAGAATGTCCCTTCTCACAAGTCACACTGATCAGAAAGTCCAGGGGTTTTAACCATTGAAGTAGTGAAGTATCAAGGTGTACCTTCCCAGAACTAGGCAACAATAAAATATATTTTTCGCAAGTACAACTTGCTGTTAGTAGTTCATAAAACCACAGACTTTATCAATAAAAACAATTGCCGATATACAGTGAAACAAACAGAAATTTGTAGCAGCAATAATTTTAAGACAAAAGCTTCACTATAAGTGCCTTAAAATGGCTTCAAAATTACCAAGAATAATCACTTATTAACATCAAAATGCTAGCATTTGTCAGAAGCAAGTAAGGTAGTGTATTAATCAACTTTTTCAATTGCTTTTAGATGCTTTTAGTGCTGTAAAAGATGGCTGTAGCTTACTTTAGTAACAACAACAACAAAGTTAGTAGATTAGGCCATTCTAATGTTAGGAGTGGTTAGTAGAAAGCTTAAGGTATAGGTTTTGATAGTTGTTTTGTGTCAATCACTCAATGGCAAGTCTTAGATTAGTGCCTTTAGGGAAAATGGAGTCTTTAATTAGCAGCAAATCTTGAAGGAAAAGATGATAGTAAGAGAACTTAAAACAAGAGAGGTCAATAGTTGAAGTGTTGGTAACCCAAGGCTTCAACTACCAAACCCTAGGGGGAAAATAGCTACTAGGGTGTAGGTAACCATAGGCGCTAGTAGTTTTCCTCCTTCTTTAGCTCAAAGATGAAGTGATGACGACTTAGATGAAGCAATATGAGCTAGGGTGTTGCAATGGGAAGGCCCTTAGCAAAAGCTTCAAGAAAATTGATTTCTTGGCAAAATCTAGTAGGTGAAAGCTCTTAAGGCAAGGACAATAACATGTGCTTAGCCTCCTAGGGTTTTAAGCTAGCAATTTCATAATCTTAATGTAAATGCAAGACAAACATAACGATAACCATTCAATGAAGAAGAATTGCAGAAATCTTACGTACATTCATCAAGAATCATCAGGCCAATACCCTAGTTGAACACTTCCACCAAGAAAATTGCCAAAATAATCCAAAATAAGCCTCCTTCAACAAGTGCGCACTAAATTTCAGTCATGTAACCCCAAATAGGGCGCACATTTCAGACCTCACTAAGTGTGAGTGAAAGATCATGAAAAATACAAGGGCAAAAACCTTTATTTATACAGTTTCAATGACCAGAATTAGGTCAAAAAAGCCGACATGGCCAGTTTACATGTAATATCCAGTTTTTACATTAAATGACATAAATAAACCCTAAATCAAGCAGAAAATGTGATGTCATGCCCTTTTAGGGTGACATTAGGCCTTCTTAGGGCAACATTGGACTCGAGGAGAAAAATGTTAGGCCTTCTAGGGCCTCTGGATCAAACCACACGTGCCACTTGGCACACAACTGCCTCCAAAGTGTCCAAAATGATGGGTGACATCATGGGTCACATGGGTGACGTCATGGGCCTGTCAAGGCCTACATCATAGTGAGAAGGGAAAGACTCCCCTGGGTCCAAGTCTGCCAGGCTGTCTCTGGTGGAACGTCCTCCTCTCTCTCTGGTGCAAGCCTCTGATCTGTCTCTGCCCTCGGTTGGGGTCTCAACATTCATTTGGTGGGCTTTTAGCCCTATGGAGGTCCGAACTAATCATCTCCCCATGTGTACCTGTCCATCGGGTGTGGCCCTGCAACAACAAGTACGCCCTCCATGGGCTTATAAGTCACAGGGATCATAGCAATGTCAATCACATCTAATAATCAAGTTATTTAAACATGTGCATAAAACTCCCTTTTCCTAGACAAGTGCTCAAAGACGTTATGCTAATCTACAAGCTAGGTTTGGAGGGGACGTTAGGAAGTCCTATTAGGCTAGTTCTCATTGGATGTGGGATGTTTCCAGGTGAAGACAAATCCAGGCCATGTAAGTGGGTGAGGTGGTAAGGGATGTCTGAGCAATGGGTGCAGTGATGACAGGGGAATCTATGGCTTACCTGTGGGTGCCTCTGAAGAGAGTGAGCTGCACCTTCTCATGGATGAAAATGTTTCCAAGCCCATTCATACCTTTTATCTTTTTATCTTATTGCTTTTTCTTTCAAGAGGCTAGTTAGGGGACACTGTCCTGGCGTGGTGACCAGTGGTGACAATGTTACCCAGAAGCATTTCACGGAGATGAGAAGGCTGGCTCGTGATGAGACCCCTTTTCTCTTGGCTATGCCACTAAGAGCCACTACCTTGGTGTGGTGACCAACTGAGTGGTAGTGTCATACCGCTACATGCCCATGGACCTAATAGGTTGGCTCGTGATGAGACCCCCAATCCTCCAACTAGGTTTTGATTTTATTATATTTATGGGTTCCTCTGTTTCTTTCTGAGAAGCGTTTTATTGCTTTCTTGGGGATTCCTGGGCGAAGCATCTGAAGGTTTCATTCTTTTGGCTTTTATCTTTTGCCAACTACTTTTACCCTCTGGGCCTTTAGCCCCTTCTTCCCATAAGGTAAGGTACAATCCTTTGCTAGCTTCGCAAACCCAATGCTCGAACCAATGTATGGGATGGATGAGTGGGAAAAAAGATGGAAAGTGGTAAGTATGGTGGGAACGGATGATGACCTTTCATGAACCCACCTAGTGGCAACTCAAACCCCATGGGAACCAACTTACTAGGGCACCCTGTCATTCCCCCCAGTTGTGGACAAGTGGAAAGGCATAAGGTCCAAGCACATGTTAGAAGTAAAAAGAATTAAATGCACATATTCAAATGTTTTGAGAATCAGAGTGACACACCACGATACCCTGACTCATTACCTCATGGAGCAAGACCCACTGCTGTTGAAGGACCAGACCGATGGGATGGATGCTGCTGCTGCTGACAAGGTGGAGGCGCTGAAGAAGAAAGATGGGCCCTCCAGGGCTAGGCTCAACTCAATATGCCTCTCGGTACTCCATGTCTTGGACCTGTGGGCCTCGAGACATAATCTCCTTAGTTATCCCTAGGCTAGGGGATAACATGCATGAACCAATTCGGAAGTGAGACGAAGTTAATATTAGAATTCTATGTGATAGAGAAACAACAAACACACAAGAAGTACATAAGAGATTTACATTGGAAACCCTTTACTGAGAAAACCAGCCATCAAAGATATCTTCTATTCTCCTTGGCCAATCTACCCAAGGAAACCAAGTGAGGCCTCTTACAATGGAGTATACCAAGTCTATAAATAGGCTTCATCACATCAAATACCATGTGCCCATAAACTGCATACAGTAAACCCATTTTTGATTGAATCAAGGTTAACCTTAAACTATCCTTGACCGAGTCAAGGTTAACTGAACATTCCCTCCTTTAAACTTGATTTGGTCTAAACATGTACCCCCTCAAAGTTTATAATCTGGTATTTGGGATTATAGCATGTCAATCCACCCTCAATTTTACCACCTAGGTCTACTTCTAGACCTTACACTGGTGAACCACTGAATCAGGGGTATGCATGCTTAAATCAGTCTTACAACCTTATGCCCATTTACATGTGATTAACTGAAATTCCACAAAAAAACAGCCTACCACTGCATTCTTGAGCTTATGATGCTATGAAACATCAACCTGTTTCATTTCTTGCATCGCTCTTGCTATACAATTACATGAACTGAGTACTTCTTAACCAAGTACGTCTTCATCCTCTCTTTGTAGTTTATTGTGCCATTCACTATGGCTCATAAACCCATGAATGGCTACTTCCTTTTGTGCCTCCTGTTATCACAGGATTTGGCACTTGTGCAAAGCCTTCAAGATGCTAAATTTGCGTAGCAATTAGAAGTAATTGCCACTGTCACCTAGGCAAGTACTTCCCTCATTTTAGTGATGGATGAGGATCCAACACAAGGGAGGCTTCCCTTGTGACCTCTAGGGATCCTATAGATCTTTGTCACTTGGTAAGATAGACTAGGTCTAGGGAAATGGGAAAGATTAAGAAGAGTTTAGACAAGGTAGTTGGTTGTATGTGTATGAGAGAAGTATTCCAATGCATATAATGACAAGTACCGAGTCTAAACAAGTGATTAATCAGCCCCAGAGCACTAGTAATTAAAGAGAAAGGCTTGCTGTAATAAAACTTGCAGTAAACAGTAAGATACTTCAGCATATAACAGTCTTATGACAGCAGCAAGAAATCAGCTCTATTTCAACAAGTAAATGGATGAAAATGTCTAACAAATCATAGAAACACTTGCGATTTATCCACCAACAATTGCATGAAGTTAAGAGGATGAAAAAGATGAGTTATCAGCAATATGATTAAGCCCTAATGACTGTAGCAAACATTTATAACAGCAGCAAGAAATTAGCTTAGTTTGCCAAACGTTGAGTTAGATTGAGGATGATGAAGTAATTGGGTATCTAACTACCAAGTTGCTTTGAGAGATAGGTGATAGAATTAGGTTTTATATCACTTTGTGAGCTTAAGACTAGTGCCATTTTTATCTCCATGGGAAAAATGGAGTCAAGCAACACCTTTGAATTTGGACTTAGATAGCCAAGAAAAGTGAAGATTTAAAAGCCTAAGGCTATAGACTCATAAGCTTAGGATCAATTTTTTCAAGAAAACAAACCCCAATGTCTATAGACTCATAAGCTTAGGATCAATTTTTTCAAGAAAACAAACCCCAATGTCTATAGACTCATAAACCCTAGGTGTCGTTTTCCTTCTAGGATGTCTAATTCAAAATCCAAGTGAACTAGATCAAACCCTAAGGTCGAAAGACTCATAAATCTTAGGTCTTGAACTAGCTAAAGATTAACCGTAGGGGGATAAAGACTTTTAATCCCTAGACTAGGTCTTTAAATGCTTCCACAAATTAAGATGAATGAAAATAGGGAGGGGGATAAAGACTTTTAATCCCTCCTAGGGTTTCAAACAAGAATCTAGCATACTAGGTAACATGCAACAATTAACAATAGCATACACCATAATATACCATGAACAAGCACTTATAATTCACAAAGAAGACTTTCTCAATCAAGTCGCTATGCATGAGGGGACCCTAGATCAAAGATCATCCACCAAAATAAGAGAAAGCATTCACAAGATCATCCCTCCAAAAGTGCGCACAAGTACTCTAGAGCGAAAAAGAGAAGAAGAGAGCAATAGAAGTGGTATCTCACAAGTGATGAGTTGTGATTTACAAAATGGAGCACTAGCCTCTTTATATGAGGCAAACCTAGCACTATATCTTTCAAGGAGCCCTAAAAACATAATAAATCCATGATACAAGTGAGATAAGTCTAGGCCGACCCCTCAAGTTGCCTCAAATAATAGAAAAAACATGCTAAAACACCAAAATATGTCCTCCAAGGTCACACGTGTGAGTGACATCATGCTACAAGGTGTAGGAGGCCTCCAAAGGCCATGTCTCATCATCAAGTGGTGCAAGCAAGGTGGAAGTCATGCCTTCTCATCAAGGGTCATATCATACATCAAGGACCCAAACCATCAAATGATGCTCCAATGGCAAGCAAGCCCCATCATCATGAAAGTGTCCTAGCGCATGACGTTATCATCAATGTGTGTTAAACTTGTAAACCCAATATACAAATTTTAATGCCAATAGTTTTATAACCCATATTTTAATCTTTTATGCAGAAATATAAATCTAAACTATGCACTGAAAATACAGCTAAGTTTAATCACTAATTTCAACAGCAGAAATTGAACATGAACCCAATCACATAAAACTCACAATATAAATTTTACCTTGGAAACCCTAATGTGGGGAAACCCAACAAAGATGGGCTTTATTATTTGGCTTCAGAGGAGTTATTACAGCAATACAAATCAGAAAATTCTTACAAAGAATTTCTTCCCTTTCCTTAACTATACGACCCAACTAATATGTTGCTGTATGACCCAACAATTTCTCCCAGCAAACTCGGCCTGTACTGTTGAATTTTCGTTAATTACGTTAACATTAGATTTACCATACCAATTTAAACTTCTTTTGCATGCTCGTTTTGTCCATAGGCGATGTTGCACCATCACCAACCAACCATAGGCACCTACTCGTGCCACTCCCGAGCATAACATATACATCTTGGGAAACCCTTCTACACAAGGGGAGAAAACCCAACAACCTTCTTATAGAGAATATCCTTGCCAAGACAAAATAACCATGAAATAGCTCTATCCACTAGAGCAAACCACAAAGAAGATAATCTAGCAATATAGAGGTAGCACACCCTAGCCAGAGCGCTAGGGTGTCTAGCCTCCACTAGCGCACCAGCAAGACCAAGAGATAAACCCTCCATATGCGCCCTTCTTCCTTCTGCAACTGCAACTCTCTGCACCAAACTTGTGCTATAGATGGGTGAGAGAGTGTGCTAATTGAGGAAGGCATCACTCTTATTTATACTAATCTGTCCAGTGACTTTTTTGGCAGAGCCGACCCAACTTTCTGGAAAATATATTTTCTTTTTATCTTTTTCTCGAGCCGACTTTACTTCTGGAGCAATATAATTCTTCTTTATTATTTTCTGTGAGGTCGACTTCTCTTCTGGGATCTTCTTTGACTTCCAATGGTTTTCCTTTAACGTCTTGGCAACTTCATCTATAAGAAAGGTTATCTCGGAGGTGAATATCTCCCGCAGCTACCGTAAACATCAACATGTACAACCCTCTGGATTTTTCGTTGTACGACCTAGGAAATTTTTCCCATATTTGCTACTGTACGGCCCCAGGAAAATTGGCCCCTTCTGTTGCTGTACGGCTTGCAGAACTCAGGCTCTCTGGTGTTGCTGTATGGCCGAGCAAATTGGCCTCTCTTGCTGCCCCTGCTGTACGACTTGGTACAAGCCTCTTTGCTGCTGTACGACCTGGTTAAGTACGACCTCTCTCCCAATAACTAGATCACCCTCTTCCTAATCCAGAGCAACCTCTTCAACTTATTAGCTCAATGTGTCTCCTTCACCCCTCTCATCAACTCTTTATCTTTTTCCATTCACTCTATTTCCCTCTTAGGAACTTTATAGAAAAATCAGGAAAGTTCACTTAAGTGTAATATTTATTTCCTTAAGTTTAGAACTTAGGAAATCTGAGTAAAAAGCCAATAAAAATCAAATGACAATTTTTATGCTTTTCCTAAGTTGGACTTAGGATAAAAATAAAATGCTGATCTAGGTATTAATTAAATGTCTTTAGCATGCCTGGACACTTAGGCCTATGCTGAGACACCTTCCAAGCTACAATTTTAACACTCCCTCTTAGTGAGGAAGGTGTTCTGCACCATGTTATCGCACAATTTGTATTTATGGTAATAGGTCAGGAGATAAAGGGATAAACTGGCGTAACAGGAACCAATCCCACCCAATGTCACCTCAATGGGATGGTTCTTTCTATTCTGGGTGGTAAGGTCCAAGGGAGACGTCCTTGGTGACCTGGAGCTTTGAGAAGGTGAAGGATGATAAGGCAAAAGTGTAAATCCCCCCTCACAAGTCACCACCGAGCAGAAGATCCGGCTAAACAACCAATAATAAGAAGTAACCAAAGAAGAAGAAAAGCACTTGTCCAGGACAAAGCAACAAGAAACTTATACGTGCAAATCTTGGTTAGTACTTCATATATCAAGGATCATTTGCTAAATTCAACATATAAGCAATTATAACAATAAATATTGACGAAGTCAATGTTTGTCAATACAACAATGAAATAATATCACTCAACCAATAAATACCAAAATGATGTAGCAATCAATATATCCAATGAATCCCTCATTCAATAAATGCTTTAAACACCATTCAATTGCTTATAAAATGAAACGTTGCTGCATCAAGATGAAATAACCAAGGGTGACGTTAGCATTCTAGGGTTAGTAGGTTAGGGTTAGTGTAGTTAGGGTTTCACTTTTAAAAGAAGTTTGAGAGTGTTTGGATCCAATTCTACTTCAACGCTGGAGGTCTTAGATCAGTGCCTTAGGGTTTAATGGAGTCAGTAAGAAGGACACAAGAGTTGAAGGAGGGTGACCTAAGACTAGAGGGAAGGGTTCTGAAGTGCTGCAATAACAGGGTTTCAGAAACGAAACCCTAGGGGAGAGAGGCTCACTCTGGTGTTGCTAAAGCAAGGCCTCGTGCTCTCTCCTCCTTCTTTAGATCAAATTGGCAAAACGACTAGTTGAAGATAAAGCAAAGACAACCAAAGCATGAGGGTTTGAAGAGGCAAGGTGTTGCTACAACAAGGCCTTTTCAACAAACCCTAGAATGGTACGATCCTGCTGTAGAAGAACTAGGCCAAGGACGTCTCACTCTCTTTGGCTTCTGGATAGTACGACTAGCTCAGGGAGAAGAAGAATTGAGAGTGTAGCTATGGCTAGGCTCTCTCTTCCTTCTTCAATGGCTGAAAATTTCTCTATCAGGGGACATGAGACAAGGACCAATTAAATTTGCTTGTCACCTAGGGTTTTGATTCAACAAATTTATAAGTAATGTGCAAGAAATTTAAACTACAACCATTGAATAAGAAGTTTTGCAGAAAAAAAAACACTTACAATTCATGAAGAAATAACCATGCAAACCCTAGTTGTAAAACCTTCCTTCAAGAGAAACACCATGAATGCCAAAAAAAGTCTTTCTTCAACAAGTGCGCCTCTCTTAAATCAGCCAAAAACCCCAATAGGGCGCTAAAATCAGACCTCACTAATGAGTGAGTGATGAATCATGATAAAATGAGAGTCAAAACCCTCAATATATACTGTATCAATGACCTAATTTAACTTTTAGGTCATAAAAAGGCCGACAAGGCTAAAATACCAAAATAACACTGTTTTGCATTAAATGTTCATTTTAAAACCCTAATTGAGCAAAAGGTGAGACGTCACCCCTTCTAAGGGAGACGTTAGCCCCTTTTAGGGAAAATCCAGCAATAAAGAGCAAAACGTTAGCCCTCTTTAGGCCTCTCCATCATGCCACACGTGCCAACTGCCTTGTCAAACTGCCACACGCTCAAGGTGACATCATGAGCCCATAGGTGACGTCCTGGGCCATCCAGGGCAAACGTTTCACTGGAAGTGGGTCAATCCCCCTAGGTCGGGCTCTGCCAAAGTGCCTCTCATGAAACATCCTCTTCTTCTCCGGTGAAAAATCTTGATCAGCCACCGTCCTGTCTCTGCCCCCTGATGGGGTCTCAACGTCCATCTGGTGGGCTCTTCATCCCTGTTGCCGTCCTAATGCACACTTGCAGACGTGAGCTAAGTCCTGCTCACTTAGTGTGCCCTCGGAGACACAAGGTCTAAGCTCCTGTCCACACTGTCACCTTGACAGGAACTTCTTCCGTCTAGGCTTACTCCTAGGGAAGCC
>ML802416.1:113270-123497 GCA_009831015.1 Picea engelmannii
GGCTTCCCTAGGAGTAAGCCTAGACGGAAGAAGTTCCTGTCAAGGTGACAGTGTGGACAGGAGCTTAGACCTTGTGTCTCCGAGGGCACACTAAGTGAGCAGGACTTAGCTCACGTCTGCAAGTGTGCATTAGGACGGCAACAATCCCCATGGAGGTCTGAACTGATCATCTCCCCATGTGTACCGGTCCAAATGGTACCTGTCCGTCGGGCATGGTCCTGCACATCAAAAGCTACGCCCTCCATGGGCTCATTAGTCATAGGGATCATAACAATGTCAATCACATTTCATCATCAATATTATTAAACATATGCATAAAACCCCTAATATATCTGTCAGTAGCTCAAAGACATTACAAAAATCTGCAATACAAGATTGGAGAAAAAGACACTACATCCTATTGGGCTAGTATCCACAAGAAAAGGAAAGTTTCCAGGAGGATTTCATCCAAGCCACGTAAGTGAGGTGATGTGGCTAGGGGATGTCTAGGCATGTGGGTGAAGTGAGAGCCAAGGATGCATAATGTTATCTGTGGGTGGCTTTGTAGAAGGCGAGCTGTACCTGTCATGGATGCATATTTTTCCAAGCCTGTTCTTGCCTTTATTCTTTTATTTGCTTTTTTTTCTTTTTTTTTTCTTTTTACTCAAGAGCTAACTAGAGGACACTGCCTTGGCATGGTGACCAGAGCTGACAGTGTTACCCACAAGTACTTTCACAGATATGAGAAGGCTGGCTCGTGATGAGACCCCCTTTCCCTTGGCCATGCAACCAAAGGTCATTGCCCTGGTGTGGTAACCAGATGGTGGCAATGTCATACTGTTAGATACCCATGAACCTAATAGGCTGGCTTGTGATGAGACCCCCTATCCTCTGACTAGGTCTTTTTTGTTATTTTCCGGGTCCCTCTTGTTTCTTGCTTAGAGGCCTTTTATTGCCTTCTCGGGGATCCCTGGGCGAAGCATCTCGAGGTTTCATTTTTAGGCTTTTATCTTTTACCAACTGTTTTTACCTTTTGGGTCTTTAGCCCCTTCTTCCCACGAGATAAGGTGCAATCCTACAAATAGGTCAACCTTATGCCCGGACAAGGGGAATGGGATAAATGAGCGGGAGATAAGATGAAACAGTGGTGCTATGATGGGAGCGGACGATGGCTTTTTAGAAGTCCCCCCAGTGGCAAACCAAGACCTATGGGCACGGGCTTGCTAGGGCACCCAGTCAATTTCCCCAAGCATGGTCATGTAGGCTAATGTAATATTCAAGCAGTTGTTAGAGATAAAAGGAATCAGATGCATATATTCAAAGGTTTCAATGATCAAAAGTGACACATACCATGATACCTGGACCAATTACCTCATGGAGCAAGAACCTCTTCTGATACAAGACCAAGCCGATGGTGATGGATGTTGTTGCTGCTGACAAGACAAAGCTGATGGAAGAAGAAAATGATGGGCCCTCCAGGGCCATGCTCAGGTCAATCCTGCTCTCGGTACTCCATGTCTAGGATTTGTGGGCCTCGAGACATGATCTCCTAGTTATCCCTAAAAATCCGGGATAACACACCACTCCCAACTTGTCCCTGAAGAAGACAAACTTGTCTTTCATCGAGGCCTTTGTGAGAATGTTTGCAACTTGTTCACCTATAGGCACATAATATAGATTCACTATCCCTTTTTGCACACAGTCCCTGATGAAGTGAAATCTGATCTCAATGTGTTTGGATCTGTCATGGAGCACTAGATTTTCAGAGAGCTTGATGCAGCTCTGATTGTCACAATGTATGATAATCGTCTCCATCTCATGGCCAAACAATCTCACGAGTAGCTTCCAAAGCCAAATGGCTTCACATGTTGCTAAGCTGGCTGCCATGTATTTTGCCTCAGCAGAGCTTAATACAACTGACTTTTGTTTCCTTCCGAACCAAGAAACAACTCTTGATCCCAAGTTGAAACAACATCATGAAGTGCTTTTCCTGTCAACTGTGCTGCCTGCCTAGTCTGCATCTGTATAGCCCATCAACCTCACTCCATCTCCCTGGATGTAACTCAACCCATTCGGAACTGTGCCATGCAGATATCTAAGGACATGCTTTGTTGCCACCCAATGTACTTTCCTTGGCTCAACCATGAATTGACTGAGTGTGTTAACTACAAAGCATATATCTGGTCTAGTGTTGACCAGATACATGAGAGAACCAATCAACGACCTATATAAAGTAGGGTTCATTGCCTTTGATCTGGAAGCATCAATCTTCTTCCAGTTGGTCACCATGGGTGTAGACATAGGCCTGTAGTCCTACATACCAAACCTCTTCAGAATCTCCACTGCATACTTCCCCGGTCCCAGGAAAGTCTGACCATCTCACTACCACAACTCTAACCCCAGAAAGTAGTGTATCAACCCCAAGTCCTTCATCTCGTACTCCGAAGCAAGATCCTTCTTGCATTTTGCTATGAGCTTCTCTGAGCCTGTGAGAAACAGGTCGTCCACGCACAACACAAGAAAGAGTGGTTCACCTCCAACTATGATGTAGTAGAGGTTTAAGTCCGCCTCACTCTTGGTGAAGCCCATCCCCTGCAAGTAGCTGTCTATCCTTGAATACCACGCCCTTGGAGCCTACTTGAGCCCATACAAGGCTCTCTTCAATCTACTCACGTGGGAATCCCTCTCCCGCACCTCAAAACCCTCTGGCTGCTCAATATACACCTCCTCAATGATGCCATTAAGGAAGGTCGTCTTTAGGTCCATCTGATGGATCTTCCACCCCATCTCAGCTACAATAGAGATCACGGCCCTGATCGAAGTGTATCTGGCTACTGGGGCGAATCTCTTATCGTAATCAACTCCCTTTTTCTAAGAGAACCCCTTAGCCACAAACCTGGATTTGAACTTCTCCACACTGCCATGCGCAGCATGCTTGATCTTGTAGATCCACTTCGAGCCTATCACTGATTTCCCCTCTGGCCTGGGCACAACCTGCCATACATCATTCTTCATAATGGAAGCATATTCTTCCACCATGGCATCTCTCTACACTTGCTGCTGTGATGCCTCCTAAAAGCTGGAAGGCTCGGCTTCTAACAACTCGCTCATCAGAGCCATATAGCTGGAAAATCTCTGTGGTGCTCTACTCTCCTTGACAGAAGTCCTAGGAGCACCCACGTATTCCTGAGCCTCTCTCAAGGTCTTCTCAACCCATTTGGTCTTCCTCCTCCTAGATGATGGAGTACCGTGTACTGGTGGAGCCTCCTGCTCCTCATCCTGCTCTGAAGTCTGAGTATCTGTACCTGTAACCTGTGTCTCCTCTACCTTCTGAATCTCAATCTCCTGATCCCCTGTTGTTGCTGGAACAATATCATGAGCCTTCTTAAGGGTTCTATCCTCCTCAAACTTCACATCCCTCCTGACCACTGTTTTCCTCAATGCTGGAATGTAGATACAATATGCCTTAGAAGTCTCACTGTATCCAACGAAGATACCCTTCTCAGCAGTGGCCTCGAGCTTCGTTCTTGAGGGGACGTGACATTAGACTAGGCATCCAAATATCCGGAAGTGTCGAATCTCTGGTTTCCTCCATGTAAAGACTTCCTTAGGAGTATTTCTCCCCAACACCTTGTGAGGACTCCTGTTCTGTATGTAGACTGCAGTGTTGCAAGCCTCTGCCCATAGGAATCTAGCCATATCCTGATCATACAACATTGCTTTTGCAGCCCCAACTATGGCCCTGTTTTTGCTTTTCACCACCCTGTTTTGTTGAGGGTTGTACGGAACAATCAACTCTCTCTTTATCCCAGCATCTACACAGAAATCCTTGAAGGCCTTCGAGGTGTACTCGCCTCCATTGTCAGATCTCAGTGTCTTGATCTTTCTTACCATCTAGTTCTCCACAAGAGCTTAGAACTCTTGGAATTGACTGAAGACCTAGTCCTTGGTCTTCATGAAATAGATCTAGGACTTTCTAGAATGGTCATTGATGAAGGAGACATAATACTCGTACCCACTCATGGATATTGATGACATGGGCCCACATACGTCTGAGTGTATGAAATCAAGAATGCTTCTTGTCATGCTGTCATTGCTTGGGAAAGCAACTTTGGTATACTTCCCCATAGTACATCCTTTGCATACCTCATGATGCTCCGTGCTGAAGTCTGGAAGGCCTGTCACTATCTCCTTGAGCACTTTGAGTGCTCCATGGTGGAAGTGCACCATCCTCCTATGCCATAACTCAACCATGTCACAAGTGCTGCTCACCAATGCTCATGTTGGCTCGAACTGAAGCCTATACAACTTCTCTCTCCCGACTCCAATCACTTTTGTTGTCTTCGAGTCCTTGGGCTGAATGTACATTCTCCCATCCTGGAATGAGACCACGTAGCCCTTGTCCTCCAAGGTTGAAATTGAAATCAGATTCTTTGTCATCCTCGAAACATACATCACGTCCTTCACCATCAATGGCTTCCCAAACTCCCTCTGAAATGTGACTATCCCATGGCCTGCTACCCGACACTTGGCATTATTGCCCATCTCAATGTAGAGGTCCATCTCCTCCTCCTTTAGGCTGGAGAAGTAATCACGCACTCCTATCATGTGACTAGAGGCACCACTGCCAATGTACCAGACTCCACAGTTCGCTGAACTGGAAAGACATGCAATGAGTGAAAACTCACTCTCAATTCTAGCTGCAAAATTGTAATATTCACAAGCTGATTTTCCCCGAAACCAAGGGTTGTTTAACTGTTTGTTTTATTGTTTTAGTGTGTTATGCAGGTTTACTTCATCAAGTTGCGCATTGGAAGTGTGTTCTTAGAAGACTATAGCATAGAGATATAGAACATAGCATACAGCACAAGCAAATGACAAGATACGAGCAATGGATACCAAGAAAGAGTCAACAACTTCAGATCTGACCTTTATTTAGATAATATGATGATCCTGATCCAATAGATTTGTAGATCTGGATAAATACAAGAAGAATAATCAAGCTGGAATGATAGCTGCTCCAACAAGTTCCAAAATTGAAGAGAATAGCCTCCAAATGCACCACAAAACCCCAGAGAAAGGAACAAGATTAACTTCTCTCCCTTCAAGAGCTGGATCTACTCTCCCTAGCTAAGTTGCGCACTTCCTGTTGGCTATAGCTCACCAATATTTCGACCTTCCTCCTAGAGACCTCCAAATCCCACCAAAATCATTAGAATAGTAGATTGGGGTAAGACAGACCACTGGTTGAGTGTCAAGCTGATTGAGGATGTTCTGATCCCTCAAATGGATGGATCTCCTTCTAGCAGTGCGCCCTCCTCCTCTCAAACTCGTGCCAAGCTCCCAATAAAATATCTAGCAGAGACACCCCCTCCACAATAGGCTAGAAAAGGCGCCCTAGGCCACACAATGAAATCCCAATAGGTTTTGTGACCCAAAACCTACTCTCTCTAGATTGAGTGGATCCTCCTCAACAGATGCACCCTCTTGCTGGAAAACCCCCAAAGCTACGCATTACCTCTTCCTCCACTGGCTGAATAACCTGTAGCTGCTATAGAATGGTGGGGGAGGAATGTTGTACCTCCGTGACCAAGCTTGGACTAGGATAGGTGGGATCTTTCACCACTGAGCTGATCTCTAGGGTTTGTTATTCCAAAACCCTCAAAACATCTTTGGCTCTAGCGCTCAAGATGCAAAAGTAATAATAACCAAAATAATGAGTGAGGCGCCCTCCTTTTCTTTTTATACCCCTGTTCTATTTCTCAGTTGAGTTAGTTGACCACCTCCTAAGGTTAACTCTTTGCTTTTCCTCTTGTGGTCTTTTCCTCCACTTACTTTACCTTTTCTCTCCAAAGTCACTTTTAAAGTATATTGTGCTTAGGTGAATACTTTGGGGTTTCTTAGTCCCCATGACTCATGAGACTATAGTCTAGTGAAGACAACTAGACTCCTAAGTCTTTCCTAACCTCCTATAAAGAGGTGGGGGACATTACAAAAATCATCAACTTCTACTAAAGTTGAAGTTGCCATCTGTGACTTCTTGTTGCCCTTCTGGTTTGGGCACTGGATGGCAAAGTGTCCTGGTTTGTGATAAGCAAAGGATTTAACTTTGCTGAGATCCTTCTGCTTCTCACCCTTTGAGGTTTGACCCCAACTTGAGCCCTTCTTGGATCTGGTTTTTCCCTTGCATGCTAGGGCCAGATTCTCCTCATCCTCAACTTTCGATTGGTTGTCCTGAGAGGTACCATTTTGGAACTCCTCCTGAGTAAAGTCGTCCCATAGCCTCTCCCAGTTGGGGAGTTTCTCTCGTGCCACTACTCTGACAAACACATCCCACTGCTTGGTGAAGCCATTCAAGGCTATCCTCACTAACTCAGTCTCATCCATGGCTTCGCCTACTGCTGCTAGCTCATCTCCAATCTCAGTGAACTTGGTGAGGTAGGATGCAACAAAATCTCCCCTGACCATCTTGGTGCTCTTGAGTTTCTCTCTCAGCATCATCTTTTTGCTCTGATCTGTTTGGTACAATTTGGTCAGAGATTCCCACATCTCCTTGGCTGTGATCTTTCCTGACAAGTGAGGAATAATATGGTGCTTCAACCCATCAATAATAATTCTTCTTTCCTTCACATCTTTCTTGATATGAGCAACAAGCTGTGCTGGATCTATTGGAGGTACTGGAGTTCTCTCATCAAACTCCCATAACCTTTGCTCCTCTAGCAGTAGAGCTATGCGCTCTCTCCATGGACTGAAGCTAGAAGTGCCCTCCAATCTGTCCTCAAATCTCAACCCTGCAATTGCAATCTTAACTACTGCCCTAGCTCACTCGCCCTCCTTGGCAGTTCAACCTCCTCTGCTGGTTCACACCTGAAATCAACTTGGCATTTGTATTTAGAGGCTGAGCTCTGATACCATGTTAAACTTTTAAACCCAACACACAGATTTTAATGCCAATAGTTTTATAACCTAGATTTTAATCTTCTATGCAGAAATATAAATCTGAACTATGCATTGAAAATACAGTTGAGTTTAATCACTAATTTGCACAGCAGAAACTGAACATGAAATCAAGCACATAAAACTCACAACATAATTTTACCCTAGAAACCCCAGTGTGGCGAAAACCAACAAAGAGGGGCTTTATTATTTGGTTTTAGAGGAATTATTACAACAACACAAATCAAAAAATTCTTATAGAGAATTTCTTCCCTTTGCTTTAGCTGTACGACCCAACCAATATGCTGCTGTACGACCTAGCAATTTTTCCTAGCAAACTTGACTTGTACGACCCTCTGAAATTGGCCTTTGCTTCAGCTGCACGACCCAGAAAATTTCGACCAGACTTGCTGCTGTTCGGCCCAACAAATCGACCTCTCTTGCTGTACGACCTGGTACGACCCTCTCTGCTGTTGTATGACCACTCTCCCAACAACTAGCTCTCCCTCTTCCTCAACCAAGGCGCCCTATTAAGCTTCTCAACTCAATGTGTCTCCTTCACCCCTCTCGCCAGTTCTTTATCTTTTCCATTCACTCTATTTCCCTCTTAGGAACTTTCTAGAGAAATCAGGAAAGTTCACTTAAGTGAAATATTTATTTCCTTAAGTTTAGAACATAGGAAATCTGAGAAAAAAGACAATAAAAATTAAATGACCAATTTTTATGCTTTTCCTAAGTTAGACTTAGGATAAAAATAAAATGCTCATCTGGGTTTTAATTAAATCTCGTTAGCATTCCTAGACAATTAGGTCTATGTTTTTTTTTTGTGTAAGTTAGTAGTATATTAGATCCTTCTAAAAAGTTACAAGCCGACTGTTCTAGGTGTCAACAGTGCCCAGTTGGGAAACCACTGTTGGCCCTGGTTCAAAAATATAATGACACTTGTCCAAAATAAACGAAACTGGCCTTGCTAGGAAAACCTACTATGCCGCACAGGGCTCTAAACTGGTTGAGTTCTAATCTAAGCATAGCGGACTGTCTGTCCATTGCCATATCTAACTGAAAAAACATAGAAAAAGACTGGAAAAAGAGAGAATTTTTCAGAGACCTGGACCATAGGTTGGGCCTGCGAAGACTTGCATGTTCTTCATCTTTCCCTTGTCTCATTCTGCACTTACCCGTCTGAGGTCTTGGAGAAAGAGTAAGAATTTGTCCACCTTGCTTCTTTGATCTTCGTCCTTCGTTTGCAGGTCGCTGAGGGCGGTTTTGATGTCTTGCTGGCCCCTTGCTAAATCGCGCAAAGCCTCTGCAATCTCTTCCCGGTTAGCATAGTTGCGGGGATCCGTCAAGGTGGAGGGAAGAGGAGACGGAGCGAAGGTGGCTTCAGAAGGGTGGTGCAGCAGGGAGAAAGTGGAGGGCAGTCGCTGAGGAGGAGGAGGAGAGGGTGGGGGGGATGCGTAGCCCAGAGAGTTCCCGAAGGCGTCGAACAATTCCACCCGACACCCAGGTCCCATATTCATTTGAGAGAGGTGAAAGTTCTTGAGTTGCTTCAGGCTGTGGCTCTTCGGGAGCAGGAATCGTAATGGGAGGTAGGACCGGGAGAGTGTCAAAATCCGGAGGGAGATCAGCGCGAGGCATTTTTGTATCCGAGAGGTGGTCCGAATTGGGCATTTTCCTGCCCTTGGCAGCGTACCAGGCTGCGCCTCTTCTAGATTTGCCTCTCAGGCGTGGCATAAAGGGTGTCGTTGCTGGGAGGGTGGAGGCGCAGAGCTTGAAGATCAGAAGAATCATGCGAGGAAGAGGGATAACTACGGGAGCTGATAGATGAAGAAGGCTCCTGAGTTCGACGATAAGAGCTCCAGGTTCTGGACGGGGAGGTGACTGCTGAGTTGACGTACTCATCTCCATGGGCGATCGCACACTGCAAATCCTCCAACTCGTGCGACGGGCTCCCTGCGTGAAGGTTCGGCAAGGTGGTGGCGATGGACCTTAAATTGTGAGGTGATATACCAGGAGAGTGATGGGACGTGCATGAAGAATGGGTTCCTTCGAGCACCAACTGGCTGACTAGCTGGCCGGTTGGCGTCCCCATGGCTTGTACACTCATGCTGCCTGGTGTCACCCCATCCGGGGGGACACTTAGGTCTATGTTGAGACACCTTCCAAGCTACAATTTTAACAATGTGCTCAAGTCCAAGGTGAAAAGGCCAACAAGTGGAAAGAGAGTGCATCACCCCTCTGAATGGTGTTCAATCATGTCTCAGTGCAACGTCCTACATCCAATGTCTAATAAGCTTCGGGGTGCATTGTCGAAGATGTAGGATTTCTGCCCATCTGTCTGGTCATCAAGTTATACCTTCAATATCCAAGCCCATCTTCTTAGTATCCAAATCCCAGGAGGTGTAAAGAGGTGCCTTAGGTCATGTCAAGTCATCAAAGGACCCAATGCTTTGTCATAGATGTTTAAAATCCTCTGAAAAGGTGTGTAACGTCATGGGCACAAGCATGAAATCATCCTCCAAAGACCATGTCAAAGTGCATCAAGGTCAACCAAGTTAGTCAAAGCCATAGTATTGAGTAAGATTTGTTATCACATGGTTTGTACTTGTGCAAAGCCCACCACAATATCCCCAAATCTTGCGTAACTATGGAAGAAAGTACCACTGTCACCTAAGTAGGATCTTCCCATGTTTTAGTGATGGAGGAGGTCCACCAGAAGGGTGGCTTCCCTGGTGTCCTCAAGGGATCGAATAGCAAGTTGGATAGCCGAGCCTACCGCCCCCTATTTTGATCACCTGTTAGTTGGTCTAGGTCTAGGAAGGAAAGAGAGATTGCAATGTGATTGTTGTACTTGCTCGGAACAAGAACAATTTGCAGCATATATATAACAAATACCATGCTAAACCCTGCAACAATGACCTCTTTAGACATTGTTATTGCACAAATTGTAGATTGGGCAAAGCCCAACCTTATTCACAAGAGTGAGAAAACTACGGGAGTACCTACCCACTGTCACCTTAGATAGACTCTCCCCTCGCTTTAGTGATGATAAATCACCACAAGGGGGGAATCTCGGTGAACCTCTGGGGATTGAAATGCAAAGTTAGAAGATTACCAATGAAACCCCTATAGGTCAAGCTTGGAAGTGAGAAACGACTTGGAAAAGAGTCTTTTTGATGAAGGATGGTTGCCAAAGTGTTGTGTACCTGCAAGACAATATTAAACCTGCCCGGAACAAGACAAAGGATAGATAGACAAGCCTTTAACCAAAAGGGAACAAGCAAGAAACCTTGCTGTCCCAAAAATGTAGCA
>ML802416.1:123544-141696 GCA_009831015.1 Picea engelmannii
ATGTAAAATATTAATAGCTGCAAAATTAACCATGCAAAACACCATATAATTATTGGGTAATCAAATCCTAATCGTATAGATAATATCCCAATATTGTAGCACAAGTTTTGATGGTAAAATAGGGTTGCTAAATGATGTTATCAACAATGTCTCAAGGCAGCCTTATGGCTGTGTTATCGCACAAGTTGTAGGCTGGGCAAAGCCCGACCCAACCACCAATTGGCGACACCTTAGAGAGCACCTACTCACTGTCACCTTAGGCAATTGTTCCTGTCACTTTAGACGTGAGGTAGTCACCTCAAGGGGGGGAATCCCGATGCCCCTAGTGGGGATTGAGATGGAAAATGATATGTATGGATGGAAGCTCCTAAAGGTCAAGTTTCTAGATGGAAAAGGGAATTGGAGATGAGTCTAGAGGGTTGCTTAAGGTTGCCAATGATTTGAGTAACCTGCAAGTGTGAATATGCCCGAGACACAAAGAAAACCAAGTATATGATATACTATGTTAGTTGGACAAGCAAGTTAAGCTTGTTGTCCCTAATTGCAGCAAAAGTCAATGATATATATCAGCATATGGAAGATAATGAAGGCTCCAAAATAAATGCTAAAAGTATAATTGAATAAGCAAGAGACATGCTAGTGAAAGCTAGCTTAAATCAACAATGATAAAGCAATACTTTAGCACCAAAGCAAGGCTGAAACAAAAGCTTACTGCAGTGATATTTATCAGCCTTATGGCTGTAGCAAACCAAGTTTTATAACAGAAAAATCAGCCAATGAAAATTACTTCTAACTAGCTCAACAAGTGCGCTAGGGTTAGTAGTTTGTTAGGGAAAAGTTGTAGCCAATTCTTAGGGTTAGTTTAGGAGTTATTTAGGGTTAGAGAGTTAGTTTTCTGCTGCCCTAATGGCTGCAGGTTAGTTTTGTAACAGCAGCAAATTTTAGTGGATGAAAGAGACGCCTCAATGGAACAAGAAAGCCTAGGGCTCAAGGAACAATGTCCAAGTGAGAGAACTTTAAAACTTGAAACTTTCACGTTTACCAATGCAACGTTTTACTTCTCCAATGTAACGATTAGTGCCTTTGATTATGGGTTAATAGGGTCAAAAGAAAATAGCTAGAGCTACTGCCTCCTTGGGGGTATAAATCTTCTTATTCCCCAAGGCAAGTAACCTTAGCTAGGGTTTAAAACTAAGGGGTGTATGCCCTTATACTTCCTTAGCAAACCCTTGCAAACAAAATTTCTATGCTTAAAATTATGATGGAGCTAAAGTAGGGGTGTATGCACTTATACTCCCTACCTAGCCTTAATAAATCAACCTTGAGCTTGAATTACAAATGATAGCAACAAGTAAAAGGCTTACCAATCCAAATAACAATAAGATAAACCATAGCATGCCAAGATAACCACCACAATAGCTAGAAAATGACCTCCAAGGGCTAGCACATCATCATCATCAACTCTACAACCAAAGAAAAACCATATCATAGCACAAGATAGCAAAAAGCCTCAAGGGTAGCGAAAATTTTAGTCCAATACTTCTCAATGGGAGAGTTATGTTTTAAAATGAGATCTTATGATCTCTATTTATACAAAATGTCATTCACATAGTTTGTCCACATTAGCAAGGGTAGAACATAAGATAACGAGTCCACAATCCTTATCTTACCCCTTGCAACCAAATAATATTAAACAATTCATCTTTAAATTCACTTTTACGCAAAAGAAAACCCTAAAGTAAGATGACGTCCTTCCTTTAGCGGATGTTTTGACACTAGGAGCAAGTCGTTGGAGTTGGAGATGCATAGTTAGGCCTCCAAAGGCCACATGTCATTCATCTAGGCCATCTCCTCATGGTCAAGGTCTTCTTCTCCTCAAAACATCCATGTGTCAATGAACAACATCTCCACCACCAAACCCTAGCCCCTCTAGGTGACGTTAAGCTTCTAAAAGTGACGTTTTGCCTTTCCTAGGCAAAACGTTTGGCATGTAAGGCCTAGATGTCTCATTCATGGGGTGCCTTTGTAGAGGGTGTGTGGCACCTTCTTTTGCAATGCACTTTTTCCAAGCCCATCCTCTTGCCATTCTTTGTTTCTTTCAGGTTTTAAAGGACGAGTTGAAGGCCACTGTCCTGGCGTGGTGTTCAGATAATGATAGTGTCACTCACAAATACCTTGCGGAAATGAGAAGGTTGGCTCATGATGAGATCCCCTTTCTCTCAGTTGTGCAACTGAGAGCCACTACCTTGGCTTGGTGGCCAGATGATGGTAATGTCATACCACTAGATACCCGTGATCATGATAGGTCAACTTGTGATGACACGTCTTATCCTCCAACTAACCCCCTAAGCATTCTATCATTTATTCTTGTGGGTACCCCTTTTCTTACAGAGAAGCGTTTCATTGCTTTTTCGAGGGATCCCTGGGCGAAGCATCTGGAAGGTTTATATATAGGCTTTTATCTTTTTTAGCCAACAACAATCCCTCTGGGCCTTCAGCCCCTTCTTCCCATAGAATGAGGGACAACCCCTTCTTGGGTAAATACACCCTAAAATCTCAAGAGACAAAGAAATTGGGGGTGTTAGGTGATGGAAAGTGGTAAGTATGGCTAGGAACGGTACAATGGCTCTTCAAGGGAGTTCCTTGTAGCAAACCCATTCTCGAGGAAGACCACTTATTAGGGCACAATGTCAACCACCAAGGTGAAACAAGGAAAAAGACATAATGTCCAATCATATGTCATGAAATCTAAAGCAGTGTAAGATACAACATACTCAAAATGCCTCAAATATTGAATTGACACTCACCATAATACCTGACTTGTACCTTATGGACCAAGGCCCAGTTCCTCTCGGAAGCCAATTGGTGTGGTGGATGCCATCTGAAAAGCCTTACCTCTGTGGTGGTGGGAAGGGCCTCCATCTGTGCAAGTGGACACAGCTGGTCATGTAGTCTCTCGAAATTCCATATCTGCAACCTGAAGGCCTCGAGAGATGATCTCCTTAGTTATCCCACAAAATTGGGATAACAGGCTGTAGTAAACAACTGCTACAACAACAATATCTAACCACTAAAATCAACAAACAATCCACCCAAAAGATAGCCAATGACAAGTAGATTAATTATGGCAGCTTGCAAGCAAATTTTAATGGTAGGTTAGTGAGCAATCAAAGAGTTTAAGTCAGTTTTGCTGCAGCCCTAATGGCTGTAGCATTAAGTCAATTACAACAACATAATCACAAAGCTAAGCTAGACGCCCTAGTGGCTCAAACAAGCTAAAAGCATGAAAAAGAACTTCCAATTTAGACAATGACAAAATCTCTATTTTTCACGTATTCCAATGTAATGATTCTATTTCTCCAATGCAAAAAATAGACAAGTGCCTTATCAATTGGGTTATGGAGTCTCTTGTTTAAGAGCTAGGGTTTGCAACTTCTCTAGGGGTGTAAGCCCTTTTACTTCCTAGAGCATGCAAAACCTAGCAAGGTAAATCTAGGAGGGTGTAAGCCCTTTTACTCCTCCTAGCAACCTTTGTAATAGCTTATCTACTAACAATACTGATAGATCTTGGTGGAGGGTGTATGCCCTTATACTCCTCCAAGGGTTTATACAAGAACAACCATGAAACTAGAAGAAATACTAACAATATGCAGAAATTCCTTACCAAATCCAAAATATAGCAGGTAAAACCCTTATCTACCTGTTATCGCACAAGTTGTAGGTTGGGTAAAGCTCAACCCTACCACCAATTGGCGACAACTTAGAGAGCACGTACCCACTGTCACCTTAGGCAGGTGTTCCCGTCACTTTAGAGGTGAGGTGGTCATCTCAAGGGGGGAATCCCGATGACCCTAGGGAGGATTGAGACAAAAAAATGAGATGTATGAATGGATGCCCATAAAGGTCAAGTTTCTAGATGGAAAAGGGAGCTTGGGAATGAGTCTAGAGGGTTGCTTAAGGTTGCCAATGATTTAAGTAACCTACCAAGTGTGAATACCTGCCCGAGACACAAAGAAAACCAAGCATATGATATAATATGTTAGTTGGATAAACAAGTTAAGCTTGCTGTTCCTAATTGCAGCAAAAGTAAATGATATAGATCAACACATAGAAGATAGTAAAGTGCTAAAAGTTTGATTGAATAAGCAAGAGACAAGTTAGTGAAGGCTAGCTTAACTCAACAATGATAAAGCAATACTCTAGCACAAAAGCAAGGCTGAAACAAAAGCTTACTGAAGTGATATTTGTCAGCCTTATGGTTGTAGCAAACCAAGCTTTATAGCAGAAAAATTAGCCAATGAAAACCACTTCTAACTAGCCCAACAAGTGCACTAGGGTTAGTATTTCATTAGGGCAAAGTTGTAGCCAATTCTTAAGGTTAGTCTAGGAGTTAATTAGGGCTAGAGAGTTAGTTTTCTGCAGCCCTAATGGCTGTAGGTTAGTTTTGTAACAACAACAAGATTTAGTGGTTGAAAGAGGACACCTCAATGAGGCAAGAGAGCCTAGGGCTCAAGGAACAACTTCCAAATGATATAACTTCAAAACTTGAAACTTTCACGTTTACCGTTGCAACGTTTTATTTCTCCAATGCAAAGATTAGTGCCTTTGATCATGGGTTAATGGGGTCAAAGAAAAGAGCTAAAGCTACTACCTCCTTGGGGATATAAACCCTCTTATTCCCCAAGCCAAGAAACCTAGCTAGGGTTTTAAGACTAAGGGGTGTATGCCCTTATACTTCCTTAGCAAAACCCTTTCAAACAATAAATTCTATGCTTGAGAATGTGATGGAGCTAAAGTAGGGGTGTATGCACTTTTACTCCCTACCTAGCCTTAGCAAAATCAACCTTGATGCTTGAATTACAGATGATAACAATAAGTAAAAGGCTTACCAATCCAAATAACAACAAAATAGACCATAACGTGCTAAGATAACCACCACAATAGGAAAAGAATGACCTCCAAGAGCTAGCACATCATCATCATCAACTCCACAACCAAAGAGAAACCATATCATAGCACAAGATAGCAAAAAACCTCAAGGGTAGCGAAAATTTCAGTCCAACACTTCTCACAATGGGAGAGTTATGATCCTAAAATGAGATCTTATGATCTCTATTTATACAAAATGTCACTAACATAGTTTGTCCACATTTGCAAAGCTAAAACATAAGACAAGGGGTCCACAACCCTTATCTTACCCCTTGCAACCAAATAATATTAAACAATTCATCTTTAAATTCACTTTTACACAAAAGAAAACCCTAAAACAAGAGGACATCACCCCTTTAGGGGACGTTTTGACACTAGGAGCAAGTCGTTGGAGTTGGAGATGCATAGTTAGGCCTCCAAAGGCCACATGTCAATCATCTAGTCCATCTCCTCATGGTCAAGGCCTTCTTCTCCTCAAAACGTCCATGTGTCAAATGAGCCATGTCTTCACCACCAAACCCTAGCCCCTCTAGTTGACGTCAAGCCTCCAAAGGTGACGTTTTGCCTCTCCTGGGCAAAGCGTTTGGCATGTAAGGGCTAGGTCTCGCGTCCATAATATCTTTTAGGCCTCCGAAGTTTTGTCTCTCTTATCCGGCATGCGGGCCCTTGGCATCCAACCTATGGGTTTCAAGCCCCATGGAAGCCCAAGCTAGGCTTGTTCCTCCAAAATTGTCCACTAACTAGGTCCTGCAAAGACAAATAATCACGCCCTCCAAGGATCTCAAGTAATAATATCATGGTGAGTAAATCAAATCAATAAATGAGCCACCTAAGCATGTGCATCAAAGATTATCCGGTCAAACAAGTAAGTGCTCAAAGACATTATGCGACTTGCCAAGATTGGATATGGGAGGGTTGACGAGGTGTCCTATTGGGTAGATCTTTTCTTAGGTCAAGGATTGTTTCCCAAGTGATCCCTCTCTAAGGCATGTGAAGTAGATGAAGTGGTTAAGGATCAAGACTCACTGGACATGGGGTTCATGACATACAAGGGGTTGTAGTGTCTCATTCATGGCTGCCTTTGTAGAGGGTGTGTGGCACCTTCTTTTGCAATGCACTTTTTCAGAGCCCATCCTCTTGCCATTCTTTGTTTCTTTCATGTTTTAAAGGACGTGTTGAAGGCCACTGTCCTGGCGTGGTGTCCAGATAATGATAGTGTCACTCACAAATACGTTGCAGAAATGTGAAGGTTGGCTCGTGATGAGACCCCCTTTCTCTTAGCTGTGCAATCGAGAGCCACTACCTTGGCTTGGTGGCTAGATGATGGTAATTTCATACCGCTAGATACCCATGATCATGATAGGTCGACTCATGATGACACCTCCTATCCTCCAACTAACCCCCTAAGCATTCTATCATTTATTCTTGTGGGTACCCCTTTATTACAAAGAAGCGTTTCATTCCTTTCTCGGGGGATCCCTGGGCGAAGCATTTGGAAGGTTTATGTATAGGTTTTTATCTTTTTTAGCCAACAACAATCCCTCTGGGCCTTCAACCCCATCTTCCCATAGAATGAGGGACAACCCCTTCTTGGGTAAATACACCCTAAAATCCCAAGAGACAAGGAAATGGGGGGTGTTAGGTGATGGAAAGTGGTAAGTATGGCTAGAAACGGTATGATGGCTCTTCAAGGGAGTTCCTAGTAGCAAACCCATTCCCGAGGAAGACCACTTACTAGGGCACAATGTCAACCACCAAGGTGAAACAAGGAAAAAGGGATAATGTCCAATCATATGTCATGAAATCTAAAGCAGTCTAAGATACAACATACTCAAAATGCCTCAAATATTGAAATGATACTCACCATAATACCTGACTTGTATCTCATGGAGCAAGGCCCAGTGCCTCTCAGGAGCCAGTTGGTGTGGTGGATGCCATCTGAGAATCTTGACCTCTGTGGTGGTGGGAAGGGTCTCCATCTGTGTAAGTGGATACTGTCGGTCATGTAGTCACTCGAAACTCCATATCTGCAACCTGAGGGCCTCGAGACATGATCTCCTTAGTTATCCCACAAAATGGGGATACCATCTGGCTCCTACTTGGGGACATGTGCTCACCGTAGAGTGCATGAGAACCGCAACATCTCCTGGTAGACTTGTGCCTGCCAAAACTCAGACAAAAGCATCAAAGCATCTAGGGTGGTGCTATAACCCTTCATCCATATACATAAAAATCCAGAATAAAAAACTAATCTAGAAAATAAATTTTTTGAGATTTTTTTCAAAAATTTCTAAACTAATCATGAAATCAATATGCAAGTAGAGCAAAATGAAATATGAAATGCATCTAAAGTAATATGAGCAATCAAGATGCAAATGCAAGGAAAGCAAGATGGCCTACCTACTTCCCTGGGCCCTGGGCCTTGAAGAAGTCATGTGACCTGAACATAAGGTTGGAGAAGAGATCTATCCACTAGTAATGACATATTTCTTTCGTCTAAGGATGTCAGATAGTACTTTTCTTTATCGGACTTCTTCTTGACGATGTAAGGGCCAAGCCATGAGTTGTCATTTCTCTGGTCATACTTGGGCTTGCCCTTTCTCTTGTACCACATGAGCGCAAGACTTCCTTCACTGAAATTGATGCAAGGTATACCCTCAATGTATGGATATGAAGGAGGCTTTGTGTTGACCATCCTTTTGATGGTTTCTTTATGTTTTTCACCTTCTTTCTTCAAAATCTGGATAGACCTTGGCTCTTTCCCATGGTATTTTACAAGTTTCTCTTTGTATTCACCTGTCCTTGGGAGGAGCATATCTATGGATTCTTCCTGCATGAAGGGTAGCTCAGATGGATCATACTCAATAATCTGTGGAGGCACATCATAATCACACTCACTGACATAATTAGGGCCATTAGGATACATCACATGTTTATCATTCTTTTTCGGTGTGCAAGATCTCATAGGGGCCATTATCCATGGGGATGTATGCATGTGTAAGACTCATGCTAAGGAAACCCCCAAGGGTGGAAGACCAACTCCTTGATAGGAGCACCCCCCAAGCATTTGGAACATCGATCACAACTATGCCCATGAGGAGGCTGATATGCGGGAAAACAATCAGAAAAACCTCAACGTCCTCACATACCCCAAAAACCTTGACCCTTCTAGAATCAATACCACATACATTACCATAGGGTTGGGTTGTCTTCAAGCCAAGCTGTTCCATCAACTTCAATGACATGACATTTGCTGAGGCCCCAAAATCAAGCATATAGTTGTTTAAGCGGAGGCCATTCATGCCTAATGAAAGATAGAAGGGAGGATTCTTGTCCCTGTTGATATTATGGTAGCTGCGGGAGGTATTTACCTCCACGTGTAAACCTGACGAGAATAGAATATTCCGGGAGGCAAGAAGAAACCCTAATTAGTTGGCTAATAACCCTAGAAGACAAGTCGGCTCAAGAGGATAATTTGTATTAGGTTATTAGCCTCCAAGACAAGAAGTCGGCTAAAGGAAATATTATATATTGAGTAAATAGGCACCCAGAATGAGAAGTCGGCTCAGGCAGTTTGCCAGTTTTAGTATAAATACAGGAGGCCAGTCTTCATTCTGGAAAGCATTCTCAGAACTGCAGAAGCAACACTTGTGCGCACTGCAGTTGGCCAGTTGTGCGCAAGTTTGGAGGAGAGCTGCTATTGCAGCTGTTGCAGCTAGCAGAGCTCGGTTTTGGCTTGGACTCTCTTGGTTATGGCTTGGACTCTCTAATCAACTCTTGTTACTCTTGCTTGGTGCGCTATCCTTGGAGAAAGCTGCACCACCTTTGTTTGGCTATCCAACCTAGGGTTTGCTTCCGGAATGATTCTCTGTCAAGGTTAAGGTGCTCGGGGGTAGCTTCGGCCTACGGTTGGGTGACAATAGTGATATTGTCTATGGTTAAACAAGCACATCCATTATATTCTAACAGGTTATGGGTCCACACCTCCTTCATTCAGTCTAACCACTAGAAGGGAGCATAGCCATAAGGATACTAAGCTCGTTGAAGAACTGCTGCTAGGGTTTCTAGCAGGAGCAGTTACTAAAGCACTGCCGCTAGAGTTACTAGTAGGTGCAGTTTCAGAAACCCTAACCCTCTCGTTGAGGCACCTTAAGTGAAGGGATTGACCTAATTTCTAGATAGACTAGTGCGCCCTAGCCTAGTGCACCTCCTGGTACTCTCAGGAAGCTAAGACGTCAAGTTTGAGTTTTTGGTCAAATCTAGGGTTGACCAAGTCAAGGCAACCATGACTTACTCTATGAAGTCAGAAAACAAGTTAGATGGGGCAACCTTTGTTGAAGGCGAGCTGTACCCGTTATGGATGCATTCTTTCCAAGCCCATTTTTGCCTTTATTCTTTTATTCTTTTTTGCTTTTTTGTTCAAGAGCTAATCAGGGGACACTACCTTGGCATGGTGACCAGAGCTGACAGTGTTACCCACAAGTACTTTCACAGAGATGAGAAGGCTGGCTTGTGATGATACCCCCTTTCCCTTGGCCATGCAACCAAGAGTCACTCCCCTGGCGTGGTAACCAACTGGTGGCAATGTCATACTACTAGGTACCCATGGACCTAATAAGCTGGCTCGTGATGAGACCCCCTATCCTCTGACTAGGTCTTGTTTTACCATTTTTTCGGGTCCCTCTTGTTTCTTGCTGAGAAGCCTTTTATCGCTTTCTCGGGGATCCCTGGGTGAAGCATCTTGAGGTTTTATTCTTAGGCTTTTATCTTTTACCATCTTGCTTTTACCTTTTGCGCTATTATCGCACAGTTTGTAGCTGGGAAAAAAGCTATAAGATTGAAGGCCAAACTAGCATAACAGGAACCTATCCCACCCAATGTCACTATGATGGGGAGGTTCTTTCTCTTTAGGGAGGTTAGGCCTAGGGGAGATGTCCCCGGTGACCTGTGGTTTTGAAGAGGCAAAAGGCTAATAAGACCAAGATAAGGTTTTCCCCCCTTCACAAGTCATCACCCAAACAGAAAGTCCCTTCTAAACAGGCAATAATAAAGTAAATCCCCAATGAAGAACACCTGACTGCAACAAGACAACAACAAACAGATATATGCAAGCTATATTTCAATGGGTTAGTACTTCATAAGACTATCTAATATGTATAAGAAATTAACAATAAATGTTGACGAAGTCAATGTTTATCAATAGCAAATGAAAAGAATATGACACTTCACCAATAAATATTGGAATGATGTGGCATTCAATGTAACCAATCAACACTTCATTTAATAAATGCTTTAAACCACCATTCAATTGCTCATAAAGAAAAACGTTGTTGCATTAAAGATGAAATATCCAATGATGATGTCAGCAACTTAGGGTTTGAATTTCAAAGAATTTAGAGAGTGGTTTGATCAGGTTCACTTCAACGTTGGAGGACTTTAGATCAGTGCCTTTAGGGTAAAATGGAGTAAAAAATGAAGGACGCAAGGGTTGAAGGAGGAAGGCTAAGTACTAGAGGGAAGAGTTCTGAAGTGCTGCTATGGCAGGGCCTCAGAATCAAAACCCTAGGGGAGAGAGGCTCACTCCGATGTTGCTATAGCAAGGCCTCGTGCTCTCTCCTCCTTCCTTAGGTCAATTTGGCAAAACAACTAGCTCAGATGAAGCACAAAATCAAGACAAGAAGGCTTAATGAGGGAGAGTGTTGCTACAACAAGGCTCTTTCATCAAACCCTAAAAGAAAAACGACCCTAATTGTAGATAATTTAGGCCTGGGACGTCTTCTTCCTCTTGAATTCAAAATGGTACGGCTAGCAAAGGGAGGAAGAAAAAGGAGTGTAGCTACGGCTAGGCTCTCTTTTTCTCCTTCAATGGATGAAAGTTTCTCTATCAGGGGACATGGGACAATGAACTACTTGTGTGCTTGTCCCCTAGGGTTTTTGTTCAGCAATAATCATAAACAACATGCAAGAAATTGAACTACAAAAAAATACTTAGAATTCATCAAGAAATAGCCATGCAAACCCTAGTTGTAACACCTTCCTTCAAGAGAAACACCATAAAATGCCAAAAAGTCTTCCTTCAACAAGTGCGCCTCCTTAAATCAGCCAAATACCCAAGATAGGGCGCAAATTTCAGACCTCCTTATGGAGTGAATGAGTGATGATGAAAAAATGAGAGTGAAAATCTCCCATTTATACAAAACCTTGACCTAATTTTACATTTAGGTCAGGTAAAAAGGCCGACAAGGCCAAAATATCAAATCATACTGTTTTACATTAAATTGTCAAGTTAAACCCTAAATCAAGCTGAAAGGAGAGTAAAAGCCCCTCCAAGGGAGACATTAGCCCTTTTTTAGGGCAGATGGGGCATCCTGGAGCAAAACGTTAGCCCTCCCTGGGCTTCTCCAACCTGCCACACTTGCCACTGTTGCCTAGTTTGCCTGCCCCAAATGTCCATGATGCTGGGTGATGTCATGGTCAAGGTGGTGACGTCGTAGGCCTCCAAAGGCCAACGTTCCACTAAGAAAGGGTCATCCCCCCTAGGTCAAGCTGTGTCGGGGTGCCTCTGGTGGAACGTTCTCTTCTGCTCCGGTGCAAAGCTCCTGATCCATCTGTGTCCTGTCTCTTCCCCCTGATGGGGTCTCAGCATCCATCTGGTGGGCTATTCAGCCCCATGGAGGTCCGAACTGATCATCTCCCCATGTGTACCGGTCCAAATGGTAGCTGTCCCTCGAGCATGGCCCTGCACATCAAAGGCTACGCCCTCCGTGGGCTCATCAGTCAGAGGGATCATAGCAATGTCAATCACATCTCATCATCAATATTATTAAATATATGCATAAAATCCCTATTACATCAGTTAACAGCTCAAAGACGTTACACAAGCCCGCAATACAAGTATGGAGAAAGAGACAAGGCGTCCTATTGGGCTAGTATCCACCGGAAAAGGAAAGTTCCCGAAAAGACCTCATCCAAGCCATGTAAGTGGGTGATGTGGTCAGGGGATGTCCAAGCATGTGGGTGCAGTGAAGGCTAAGGCTGCAAAAGTGTTACATGTGGGTGCCTTTGTAGAAGGCGAGCTGTACCTATCATGGATGCATTCTTTCCAAGCCCATTCTTGCCTTTATTCTTTTATTCTTTTATTCCTTTTTGCTTTTTTGTTCAGGAGCTAATCAGGGGACACTGCCTTGGCATGGTGACCATAGCTGACAGTGTTACCCACAAGTACTTTCACAGAGATGAGAAGGCTGGCTCGTGATGAGTCCCCCATTCCCTTGGCCATGCAACCAAGAGTCACTGCCCTGGCGTGGTAACCAGTTGGTGGCAATGTCATACCGCTAGGTACCCATGGACCTAATAGGCTGGCTCGTGATGAGACCCCCTGCCCTCTGACTAGGTCTTGTTTTACTATTTTTCTGGGTCCCTCTTGTTTCTTGCTGAGAATTCTTTTATCGCTTTCTCGGGGATCCCTGGGCGAAGCATCTCGAGGTTTTATTCTTAGGCTTTTATCTTTTACCAGCTTGCTTTTACCTTTTGGGCCTTTAGCCCCTTCTTCCCACAAGGTAAGGTGTAGTCTTGAAAATAGGTCAACCCAATGATCGGACAAGGGGAAAGGGATAAGTGAGCGGGAAGTAAGATGAAGAAGTGGTGCTATGATGGGAGCAGACGATGGCTTTTTAGAAATCCCCCAAGTGGCAAACCAAAACCTACAGATACAAGCTTGCTAGGGCACCCTATCAATCCCCCCAAACATGGTCAAATGTAAGATCCAAGCAGTCGTTAGAAATAAAAGGAATCAGATGCATACATTTAAAGGTTTTAACGATCAAATGTGACACATACCATGATACCTGGACTAATTACCTCATGAAGCAAGAGCCTCTTTTGATACAGGACCAAACCGATGGTGATGGATGCTGTTGCTGCTGCTGACAAGATAAAGACGATGGAAGAAGAAAAGGTGGGCCCTCCAGGGCCATGCTCAGGTTAATCCTGCTCTTGGTACTCCATGTCTAGGACCTGTGGGCCTCGAGACATGATCTCCTAGTTATCCCTGAAAAGTGGGGATAACATGGGCCTTTAGCCCCTTCTTCCCACGAGGTAAGGTGCAGTCCTGAAAATAGGTCAACTCAATGCCTGGACAAGGGGAAAGGGATAAGTGAGCGGGAAGTAGGATGAAGAAGTTGTGCTATGATGGGAGCGGACGATGGCCTTTCAGAAATCCCCCCAGTGGAAAACTAGAACCTACAGATACAGGCTTGCTAGGGCACCCTGTCAATCCCCCCAAACATGGTCAAGTGGGCAAATGTAAGATCTAAGCAGTCGTTAGAAATAAAAGGAATTAGATGCATATATTTAAAGGTTTTAACGATCAAATGTGACACATACCATGATACCTGGACTAATTACTTCATGAAGCAAGAACCTCTTTTGATACAAGACCAAACCGATGGTGATGGATGCTGCTGCTCCTGACAAGATAAAGACGATTGAAGAAGAAAAGGTGGGCCCTCTAGGGCCATGCTCAGGTCAATCCTGCTCTCGGTACTCCATGTCTAGGACCTGTGGTCCTCGAGACATGATCTCCTAGTTATCCCTGAAAAGTGGGGATAACATCTGGCTCCAACTCGGGGACATGTGCTCACCGTGGAGCGCATGAGAACCTCAGCATCTCTGGCATAACCTGCAGACCTACTTGATCTCGAAAGAAGCATCAATAACGAAAAGGGGTGGTAATGCCACCCCAGCATACATACATATATATATATATATATATATATATATATACTAAAATAAAGCAATCAATAAATATGAAGCAAACTACTCACCTGTACTTACCTGTTTGCTGGATGTTGTAGTCAAACAACCAGTGAAGCCAATCCAACAACGTCTCACAATACCTGCCTTTGTGCTTCATCATAAACCAAAACAATGACAAATCAAGCACAAAAATGACATGGGTTAGAGCGTATATCATATCATCGGAAACCATAAAGTCTAACTCATGGAGGCGGGTGGCAGGGATGAAATCTTGCCAAGTCCATATCTGAGGAGAGCACTCAATCCACCTTTGGAAGGGGTCATGAAAAGTCCAAGGTTCAGAACATTGACTTTGAGGGCTGGTAAATTGGCCACCTAGGACGTCTTCGCACTCTGGAGTTCCGTAAGGGATCGACAAAGATCTACCAGAGGACTGGCAAACTTTCAAGGGAAGGTTGAAACACTGAGAAGATAGACTCAAATCTGTAGTTTTCAACCAACCCTTAGATTCTCGGGTTTGCTTCAGAGGAAACTCAATATAAAAGATATAATTTCCAACTACACCTTTAATGACACAACAAGGTAATGCAATAAGAGGTGGTTGGGGAAAAAGGTCGTGAGAATCCTTCTTTAGGCAAACAATATTCTTACCCCCATCAAAACCTGAGCACAGTGGTGGTTGATAGTCATTTTCATAGGGTAAATCTAAGCGCTCGGAGGGGTAATCATCAAAGACCTCAAGGTAGGATCGAAAATCATCAGGCAAATATGGTACTTGGTCAACCTTGGGTGTTTGGGGAGCATCGGTAAAAATCTCATCTCCTTGTTGCTGCTGGTCAAGAGCCTGCTGTGATAATCGCAAGGGCAACACTTGGAGATGACTCTCTATGTCGTAAATGGGATCCATATCATAACTGACTGCATCCCACCCACGTCTCCCAACATGTATGAACTCATCAATGTTATCATCTATGTCATTATCGGTATCATAACATGCAGGGTTTGAAGCATTCTTGCTCATCTCCTCCTCATCTTCCTTATCACAAAGTATAGCATTATCAAAAACTAGGAGAGGAGGGCAACTTACTCTTTCTTCTTGTGCAGGAGTTTTGAAGACTTGGGTGTCTTCAATATGTGTCATGGCTTCATCCTCAAGAACTACCCCGTCATCTTTAGTTGTGTAGCATGGAAGGTCTGATTCTTTCGGGGATTCCATTTCTCCTTCATTTCCTGAATCATGGGACAAGGTGTCATCGGAATCTTGAAGTGGAAAGCTACTAACCTCATCTTCGCTTTGCTGTGCAGGAGAAACAGGTTCTTGGATGACCTCATCAGAGGGAGGAGCACGGGTTGGTACTTCATCTTCTTGCTTAGGTTTTTGCTCCTTAATCACGTCCTCATTATGCTGGTTAAAAACTTGTTCCCTTCTTTCTTGGGTATCATCAGTAAAGGTTTCAAAGGAAACTAGTTTTATCAGGATGGGAGTGTCCACGATACGGTCATTGGTTTTGGACAAGGAGAGATTTTTCTCGAATCGAATGGCCATGTTGTAAGCTTCTGCAAGTGTTTTTGGACCCTTTTTATTTAGGAGGAAGCTTAAATTCCCCGGAAGTAGATGAGATAGTTGCCTTTAAGACGATAGCTTTCAGGAATGTGGTACAACAACGTCTGAAATCTAACCCCGAAATCTCTGATGGTCTCATCCTCTGTTTGTTTTATGCATTC
Source organism: Picea engelmannii (assembly GCA_009831015.1). Taxonomy (NCBI): domain Eukaryota; kingdom Viridiplantae; phylum Streptophyta; class Pinopsida; order Pinales; family Pinaceae; genus Picea; species Picea engelmannii. The sequence goes on from ML802416.1 coordinate 138,956, forward strand.
AAGACCTCTCATCAATGATTGGATATCTTCCATTTTCAGAACCCACCTTGCAAGAAAGATTTATTCAAATTGGTCCATAGATGTGATGCTGGCAGTTGGAAGATTATCATACCATCTTCTAGCTTCTCCATGTAGAGTGGCAGAGAAGAGTTTCATTACCAAGTCTTCAGCGTCATCACTGACAGGGCAGTACTGAAAGAAAGTCCAGAATTTGCTCATGTGATAATCGGGATTTTCTCCATCGATGCCAGCGAATCTAGGGAGCCATTTTTTATACCAAGGGGGCATTTGTCTAGGGTATCCTGGGATTTTGCTCATATCTAAAGGCTTGTAGTTCCCGGGATCCCATTGTGAAGTCATTGTTGGCTTTGTCATTAGTGGAGTTGCCAAATAATTTTCTTGAAACTATCAAAAATAAGGGAAAACACCCTAGTGGAGTCGCCAGGTAAGCTTGTAAGATAAGACTTCTAGAGGCAAGGCTTACCGAAAAGTGTCGTCTGAGAAAGGTTTGACTCAGTGTTCCCCGACAATGGCACCAAAATGTTATCGCATAGTTGTAGCTAGGATAAAAGGCTATAAGATAGAAGGCCAAATTGGCGTAACAGGAACCAATCCCACCCAATGTCACCACAATGGGATGGTTCTTTCTCTTTAGGGAGGTTAGGGCCAGGGGAGATGTTCCTGGTGACCTGGGCTTTTGAAGAGGCAAAAGGCCAATAAGATAAGGATAAGGTTTTCCCCCTTCACAAGTCACCACCCAAACAGATAGTCCGGCCAAAGGCCAATAATGAAGTAAAACCCCCAAAGAAGTGTACCTGCCTGGAACAAAGCAACAACGAACTGATATGTGCAAGCTATTTCAATGGGTTAGTACTTTATAAGACTATCTGATAAATACATATAAGCAATTAGCAATAAATGTTGACGAAGTCAATGTTTCTCAAAAGCAATGAAAAGTTATAACACTTCGCCAATAAATATTGGAACAATGTAGCATTCAATGTAACCAATCAACACCTTATTCAATTAATGCGTAAACCATCATTCAATTGCTCTCAAGACAAAGCGTTGCTGCATTAAAGATGAAATAACCAATGATGACGTCAACAACTAGGGTTAGTAGGTTAGTCTAGGCTAGGGTTAGTGTAGTTAGGGTTTGAAATTCAAAGTGTTTGAGAGTATTTAGATCAAGTTCTACTTCAATGCTTGGGGTCTTAGGATCAGTGCCTTAGGGCTTAATGGAGTCAATAATGAAGGACACACGAGTTGAAGGAAACAAAGACTAAGGACAAGAGGGAGAAGTTTTGAGGTGTTGCTAAGGCAAGGCCTCAAAATCAAAACCCTAGGGGAGAGAGGCTCACTCCGGTGTTGCTACTGCAAGGCCTCATGCTCTCTCCTCCTTCCTTAGGTCAACTTGGCAAAACGGCTAGCTCAAATGAAGCACAAAATCAAGACAAGAAGGCTTAATGAGGGAGAGTGTTGCTACAACAAGGCCCTTTCATCAAACCCTAAAATAAAAATGGCCCTAAGTGTTGATAACCTAGGCCTGGGACGTCTTCTTCCTCTTGAATTCTAAATGGTATGAGTAGCAAAGGAGAGGAAGAAAAAGGAGTGTAGCTATGGCTAGGCTCTCTTTTTCTTCTTCAATAGCTGAAAATTTCTCTATTAGGGGACATGAGACAAGGACCTACTTCTGTGCTTGTCACCTAGTGTTTTGATTCAGCAAAATTTATAAACATATGCAAGAAATTAGACTACAACCATTCATTCAAGAAGTTTTGCAGAAAAATACTTACAATTCATCAAGAAATAGCCATGCAAACCCTAGTTTTAACACCTTCCTTCAAGAGAAATGCCAAAATATGCCAAGAATTTCTTCCTTCAACAAGTGCGCCTCCTTAAATCAGCCAATAACTCAAAATAGGGCGCAAATTTCAGACCTCACCAAGTGGTGAGTGAGTGATGATGAAAAAATGAGAGTGAAAATCTCCCATTTATACAAAACCTTGACCTAATTTTACATTTTAGGTTAGGTAAAAAGGCCGACAAGGCCAACATATCAAATCATACTGTTTTACATTAAATTGTCAAGTTAAAATCCTAAATCAAGTTGAAAGGAGAGTAAAAGCCCCTCCAAGGGAGACGTTAGCCCTTTTTAGGGGAGATGGGGCGTCCTGGAGCAAAACGTTAGCCCTCCTTGGGCTTCTCCAACCTGCCACACGTGCCACTCCTGCCTAGTCTGCCTGCCCCAAACGTCCATGATGCTGGGTGACGTCATGGTCAAGGTGGTGACATCATAGGCCTCCAAAGGCCAACGTTCCACTAAGAAAAGGTCATTCCCCCTAGGTCAAGCTGTGCCGAGGTGCCTCTGGTGGAACGTTCTCTTCTTCTTCGGTGCAAAGCCCCTGATCCATCTGTGTCCTGTCTCTGCCCCCTGATGGGGTCTCAACATCCATCTGGTGGGCTCTTCAGCCCCATGGAGGTCCGAACTGATCATCTCCCCATGTGTACCGGTCCAAATGGTACCTGTCCATCGAGCATGGTCCTGCACATCAAAGGCTATGCCCTCTGTGGGCTCATCAGTCACAAGGATCATAGCAATGTCAATCACATCTCATCATCAATATTATTAAACATATGCATAAAATCCCTAATACATCAGTTAACAGCTCAAAGACGTTACACAAGCCTGCAATACAAGTCTGGAGAAAAGGACAAGGCATCCTATTGGGCTAGTATCC
>ML802416.1:235091-257877 GCA_009831015.1 Picea engelmannii
AATTTCATAATCTTATATGAGCAAATAAAACCATACATAAACCATTCAATAGATGACAAAAAATGCAGATTTTACCTACTTGCACCAAGAATAATCATGAAATACCATGCAAGATCACCATAAAAGCTTCCAAGATTGATCCAACTTGCAAAATATCAGCCTTATACAAGAGTGTGCCTCCCAATTTCATCCAATAGCCCTTCTAGGGTGAAAATTTCAAACCTCTCCTCTTGTATGAGGAGTTGTGATGTAAAAATGAATGTACTTTATGTTTATTTATACAAAACTGGAGACCTTTAATTAATTTCAGGCCAAATAAAGGCCGACCTGGCCAATTTACAAATAAATTCAAATTTGGCATAAATAAAATTAATTAGCATTTAAATCATCCCTAAGGGTGATGTCATGCCCTTCTAGGGTGACGTTGGACCCCCAAGGTGGAACGTTGGGCTCCAGATGTAGAACGTTTGGCCTCCAATGGCCCTGAATGATGCCCACACGTGCCAACCAGCTCACAATTTCCCTCAAAATGTAAACCCTAACTCTGGATGATGTCCAGGGTCATGATGGTGATGTCATGGGCTATCAAAGGTCAACGTCTAGGTGGAAGAGCAAGATCCCCCTGGGTCTAGGTCTGCCAGGCTGTCTCCAAGGGCAACGTCCTTCTTTCTTACTAGTGCAAGTTTATGATGTCTTCTTGCCCCTGGCTAGGGTTACAACATCCATCTGCGGGCTTTCAACCCCATGGAGGTCCGAGCTAATCATTCCCCCATGTGTACTTGTCCACTGGGAAAAGTCCTGTAGAAACAACAACTATGCCCTCCAGGGGTACATAAGTCACAGGGATCATAACATGTAAATCACATCCAATAATTAAATTACCCAAACATGTGCATCAAACCCCCCTTTACCCAGGCAAATGCTCAAAGACGTTATGCAATTTAAAAAGTCAGGTTTGGAGAAGGTCTCAGGGTGTCCTATTGGGCTAATCCTCCTTAAGTTTGGGGTGTTTACCATGTGAGAACCAATCTAGGTCATGTAAGTGTGTGAAGTTGCGTGGGGTAAGTGTTTAGGCATGGGGTGCAGTGATAACAGGGAAATGTAGATCTTACCTGTGGGTGCCTTTGTAGAGGGCGAGCTACACCTTGACATAGATTTCAATTTTTCCTAGCCCATTCAATGCCTTTTATTGTTAGCTTCATTACTTTTCATCTTTTTGCTTTTATGCTCCAAGGGAAGAGTTGAGGGACACTGTCCTGGCTTGGTGACCATAGGTGACAGCATTATCCACGAGCATTTCACGGAGATGAGAAGTCTGGCTCGTGATGAGACCCCCTTTCTCTTGGCTATGTCATCAAGAGCCACTACCCTGGTTTGGTGACTAGATAGTTGGTAGTGTCATACCGCTCATGTCCTGCCAATGGCAAATCATGAACTACTGCTAAGATCTTCTTCATGAGCCCTGAACCTGGCACTAAGTAGACTCTGTCCTTGTAGAATATGATGTCGTCAATGACACTGTACCTGTCATCCTAAACCTGCCCATCCAAAACCTCACAAGCGAACTTGTTCTTGGAATATTCCACCAACAAATGGGATTTCCAATCCACTGAAACCTCCATCAAAGAACATGCCGCAGGTCTCCTAGACAGTGCATCGGCCGCAATTTCTTCTTCCCCTTGACATACTCTATGTCGAAATCGAAGGCGTGCACCTTCATCACCCATTTTTGTTGGTGCTCACTGAGATCCTTCTGCTCAAGGAAATACTTTAAGTTGTTATGATCTGTTTTGACTACGAACTTGCTACCCACCAAATATTGTCTGAACTTGGTCAAGGCATGCATGATCGCCATCATTTCCTTGACATAAATAGAGTACAGCCTCTCAGGCTGACTGAGCTTCCTTCTCTTGAACACAATGGGGTGTCCTTGCATCAAAACTGCCCTGATGTCCTCGCCGGATGCATCACACTCTAATACAAACGACAAAGTGAAGTCTGGTAATACTAACACTGGGCATGTGCTCATGACTTCCTTCATGTGATCAAAGGCTTTCTGTGACTTATCGGTCTAGATGAAGGCCCCCTGTCTGGTGAGATATGTAAGCGGTGTTCCCAACTAAGAAAAACCCCTGAAGAACCGTCTGTAATAGCCGCATAACCCAAAGAAGCTCCTCAACTTTGTCACATTCCTGGGCATTGGCCAATCCAGAATGGCCTTGATCTTCTCCTGGTGCACTTGTACCCCTTGCGCACTATTAATGTGGCCCAAGTAAAGTAGTTCTGTCATATCGAATTCACACTTGGATTCTTTGGCGTATAGTGACTGTGCCTCCATGATGCCGAGTACCTCATCCAAGTGCCTCATATGTTGTTGCCATGTTTTGCTGTAAACCAAGATGTTGTCGAAGAATACCAAGACTGATTTCCTCAACTGATCCCTGAATATGTGGTTCATGCAAGACTGAAATGTAGCTGGTGCATTGGTTATCCCAAATGGAATAACCAGGAACTCAAAATGACCGAAGTGACATCGAAATATTGTATTCTCTTTGTCCTGCTCTCGGATGCTGATCTGATGATATCCAGAGTGTAGATCAATCTTCGAGAAGAAAACTGCTTCATGCAGTTCATCCATCAACTCATCGATGCGAGGGATAGGATACCGGTTCTTGATGGTTTTCTTGTTCAAGGCCCGGTAGTCGATGCACATCCTCATGGTACCATCCTTTTTCAGAACTAAGACAACTGAAGAAGCGAATGGACTGATGCTAGGTCAGATGTGTCCCATCGCTAGCAATTCCTTAATTGCTTTCTCTATCTCATCCTTGAACCTCCTAGGATGACGATATGGTGCTGTGATCATGGGTTTAGCCCCCTTCTCCAACTCAATGGTGTGCTCAAACCCCCTGTCAGGTGGTCTCCCTGGTGGAATCGACCTAAAAACCTGGTGATGCTGTCCCAACAAGGTCCTGATCTCTATCTGATACTGCTGCCGTCCATCTAAATCCCTCTGTGTAGTGCTCAATCACTTTGCGGCATACGCTACCTCCCCATGCCTGAAGATCCTCTCCATCCTCTTGGATGAAACTGTCTTGGGTGCCCCCGTCGACGTGCCCCTCAGTACAATCATCTTCCCTTTATTGTCTCTGAACCCAATCTCCAGGGTTTGGTAGTTGGTGGTGATCTTGCCCAAGGTGATCAACCACTGGATTCCCAACATCACATCTGTGTCAGACAGGTCAACTACATAAAATGTGTCTCTCACGGTGTAGTTACCTAGCTTTATCTCCAAGTCCGAGACTCTTATCTAGACACTCCACTATGTGGTCATCTGCTACAGCGACATCAAACTCCTCCGTTTGAAGTGCCTGCCTCGACACCAGTGAAGCATCAATGAAGTTGTGATTGGCCCCACCATCTATCACGGTGATTGTTGTCCCTGAATAGTCCCTCTGATCCGGAGGGTGTCATACCTGGGAACACTAGAAAGGGTTGCTATGACTCCTCCATTTGCTGGTGTCCGTCTGTTAGCCTTCTTAGGAGGCTATGGCACTACCGGTGGTTGGGTCCCTACCGTTGTTGGTGGTCTTCAGGGAGGCTGCTCCTCTGCCTGTGATGGATCCTCCTCTGAGCTAGTGGATCCACTATCCTGCTCCTCCTCACTATCCACATTGTCTGCTGCCACCTCAATATAATGGATCTCTCCCTTGCCCATGCACTTGTGGCCTGGGACCCAAGGGTCCTTGCAGGTGAAGCATAGCTTCTTCCTCATAAGCTCTCGCCTCATCTCATCATCTAGCTTCTCCTTGCCCTTCCACTCTTTGGAATGGCTTCCTGTCTCGGTCCCTCTTTGGTACGAAGGGTTTGGAAAAGGGTTTAGTCTTCGGTGTCGAGTCTGCCAAATCTCGAGTGCGTAAGATGGCATCCTACAAGGTGTGAGGCCTGTATGCCTTCACCCATCCTCTCAAGGGTTCTGTGAGCCCCTCTGTGAACAACATAATCAATCTGGGCTCTGAGATATTTGTCACTGCCACTGCTACTCGCTGAAACTCTGTGATGAATGCCTCTGCTGTGCTAGTTTGTCACAAGTGGACTAGATCCCTAAAATGGATCTCTGGATCCCTCTTGTCAAACCTGTCCATGAGTCTCTTTGTGAACTCCCTATAGGAAGTGATGTGACTGTGACCCAACGTAATCAGTCCATGATGCCACCGCTGCCTCACCCTCCAAGTGTAGGGTAGCGAAACTGATAGCCTCTGTCTCGGTCATCAGGTTGAGCTTGTAGTATGTGTCTAGCTTTTGTACCCAAGCTCTGGCAGTGCATTTGGACGATCCGTCAAAATAAGGTATGGTGAGTTTACCAACTTTCTGGATGAAATCCATGTTATGCCCTAGCTACTGCTGTTGTCCTCCTCTCTGAGGCTCTCGGGGGTGGTTCCTGAGTCTGAGTCCATAGTACTCGACCAGGGTCATGTCCTGATGGAAGTCACGGCCCAATGATGCGTACTCCCTCCTATACTCTGCAATGTCCTCTGATTGAGTGGGCTGCCTCTATGCTATCGGCTGCTGTGATGCTGCTGCGGGTGCCCTCTGGAAACTGGGGAACAATGGCCTGGGAATCCTACTCGAAGAAATGTATGTGCTACTGGAGTCTACTGCCTGCCCCTGAGTTCCCCTGCGCTGCGTGTGGGGCTTGTGTTCCCGGTGCACTCACTATAGCCAATCTATCAACCATCTGCGTCAAGGACTGAGTCATGGCTTGCTGACTGACCACCAGATTGTTGATAAGCTGCATTAAAGCTGCATCTGGGTCCAGGGGTGCCTTGCCACTGCCCTCTGGCCTCTCATATGCGCCTCCCATCATCCTCTCTACCTCACGCTCTGCCTCATGCTCTGCCCTTCTCTCTGCTTTCCTGTGCGCCTCTTCCTCTTTCTTTGAACTAGGAGGAAAGGGGGGAAAATCTGGCCTATGTCTCCTCTCCTTGCATCTGTTGTAAGTGACGTACTCATCATCTACGTGCTCACGACCGTCTGGTTTACCTGCTAAACTCATCGTCTTTAGTCACAGGCTGGCAGGATTAAAGCTCTGATACCACTGTAATATCCTAGATCCGACTAGTCTAGGAAAAACTGCTAATCTGGGGTGTCTAGTGTCTGATCTGATACTCTGGCGCTTTCTGGATGCGTTAAAGCTGTGTGTTTTAACATGCTTGGTGTTTTTCGCATGTGTGTGTACACTGTAGATAAATAAGTTGTTTACAACATATGAATAAGCATACAGATAGAGAATGACACAAAAGACTGTAAATCATATATTCTGAGTTTTCTGCTGGTTATAATGTCATATGCCGCTGAAAATAGAGAATCACTTGGCTAGATCAGATCTAAGTGGATCTTAGCTGAAATACAACAAAGAAGTAAACTAGAAAGATGATACCCATATGATAGAAGGCTGCTACTGGATAGGGTATGAGCTGGATGATCTGCTGCACGCTACGACAACTGCTACGGGACTGGATTGTGCACCCTGGTGGCTACACACTTCAGATCTGACTGGAAACTGTCTCAAACAATGCACCTTGCCCTCTCACACAGTCTTGGTGACTGACAGCCTGGCAATCGACCCTCTGCTGATGTGTCTGGACCTCGGATGGATCCCCCTGGGGAAATGTGCCCCAACCGCTGTTGGAAAATGTGACCTCTATTTATTCAAAATGTTCTAGACATAGTTTGTCCATAAAGTTAGGGTAAAACACAAGAAAAGGGGTCAACAACCCTAATCTTGCCCCTTTACATAAAATAATACTTTTTTAATTCATAATTTGCACGAGTAAAACCCTAAGTAAGACATCACCCTTCTAGGGTGACGTTTTGGCACATTTGCAAGTCGTTGGAGTAGGAGATGGGTGAGCTAGGCCTCCAAAGGCCACGCGTCTTTGATCCAAACCTCTTCTCCACGATCCATGACTTCCTTCCTTCAAAACGTGCAAAATGTCCTCAACAACCATCGAACCCAAGGGTGAAGTTCTCGCCTTCTTAAGCAAAACGTTTGGGTGGTAGGGGCTAGGTTAGGTCCTCCATGATGTCTTCTAAGCCTGCAAAGGCTTGTCTTCGTCATCTGGCGTGTGGGCCCTTGGCATCCAACCTGTGGGCTTCAAGCCCCATGGAAGCCCAAGCTAGGCTTATTCTTCCAAAACTGTCCACTAGCTGGGTCCTGCAAAAACAAATGGATACGCCCTCCAAGGATCTCAAGTGAAAGCATCATGATGAGTAAATCAAATCAATAAAAGAGCCATCTAAGCATGCACATCCAAACTTCCTCATCAAAATAAAGCAATGCTCAAAGACCCTATGCAATTTGCGAAGCTTAGGTATGGGAGGGTTGACAAAACGACCTATTGGGTGAATCGTACCTCAAGTTTAAGGGTGTTTCCTGAGGGGGCCTCCTTCTAAGTCACGTGGATGAGGTGTCATGGATGAGGGGAAATTTTTTGGGCATGGGGTTCTTGACATACGACGGGTCGTAGTGTCTCATTTATGGGTTCCTTTGTAGAGGGTGTGTTGCACCTTCGTTTTCAATTCAACCTTTTTCCAAGCCCATTTATTACCTTTAATTCTTTTAGGGTGTTTCCAAGTTGAAGCCAAGGTAGGGATTCTACCTAAGCAATAAAAACTGTGCCCACCTTGACTCTACCTTGGTCACATCATGCTTCCCCAAGTTGGAATCATGTGTGGGGCTTCTACCTAAGCAGTAAAAACAGTGCCCACACATGCCCCTCCCTAGTTAGCATTTGTTATTAGTTATTCTTTCACGGGTCCCATCAGTTTTTATGAGAGATGTCTCATTGTCCTCGGGATCCTTGGGCGATCATCTAGAAGGTCAATGGTGTGACTTTTATCTTTTTCTAGCTACAAGCCTCTGGGCCTTCAACCCCTTCTTCCCATGAAATGAGGGACAACCCCTTGTTGGGTTAGTACACTCGAAAATCCCAAAAAATAAGGAAATGAGGGGATGAATTGTGGAAAGTGACAAGTATGGTCGGGAATGGAACGATGATTCATCAAGAGGACCTCCCAAGAGCATCCCTATCCCTAAGGGTGACCCACTTACTAGGGCGCAATGTCAACCACCAAAGTGAAATAGGCAAAGAGTATATTATCCAAGCAAACGTCACATAATCAAAAGTAGGAATATATGCAACAAACTCAAATGCCTCAAATATTGAAATGACACTCGCCACAATACCTGACTTGTACCTCATTGAGCAAGACCCAATGTCTTTCGGAGGCCCACTGATGTGGTGGATACCGTCGTGACGAATGTAGAGCTATGGTGGTGAGGTGGGTCTCTGTCTGTGCAAGTGGACACTGCTGGTCAAGCTGTCTCTCGGTACTCCATGTCTGCAACCTGAGGGTCTCAAGACATCATCTCCGTAGTTATCCCTAGAAGTTGGGGATAACAGGTTGCAAAAAGGATGCTTTCAAAGATTTTTCAAAGCAACCAAATGGTTGTAGCAAAGATTTGCTACAACAAGAAATTCTAACCACGGAAGTTGAAAGTAATCCGAAAAAATATAGACAATAAGCAGTAGAATAAGAGTACAAGTTTACAATTTATTTACAATTTATGTAGACAGGTATTTTGCTTCAGCCCTAATGGCTGTAGCTTTTAATTGATTATAACTAGAGAACTACTAGGCCAATCAAGACGGCTTAGTGGCTTTAGCAATCTTAAGACACCAAGAAAATATTCCAACTTAAACAATTTCAATATCTCTCAAAATCGCGTGTTCCAATGCAAAATTAGATTAGTGCCTTGCCAAATGCGTTATGGAGTCTTCTTGTATTAGGTTAGGTCTACTACTTCTCTATGGGTGTAAGCCCTTTTACTCCCTAGAGAAAGTAACCCTAACAAGGTAAATCTAGGAGGGTGTAATCCCTTTTATTCCTCTTAGCAACCTTCACAATGGCTTATTCAATAAACAATAATGATAAAACTTGGTGGAGGGTATATGCTGTTATGTTCCTCCAAGGATCTAGCCAAGAACATCCATGAAACAAGCAAGAAGAATTAACAATATGCAGATTTTTCTTACCAATTCCAAAAAGTATGCAAGATAAACGCTCATTTACCAAGAAAATTTCATCACCATAGCAAGAGAATAACCTCCAAGAGATAGTGCACCACTTAGCTCCACAAGACAAGTATAAACCATAGCATAAGAGAGAGAGAGATGAAGTTTTCCCAAGAGGGGCAAAAATGTCAGCCAAGTAGCTCTTCTCACATGAGGAGTTATGTTAAAATGAAATGAATTTGATCCTTATTTATACAAAGCCTCTAAAAAGTGTTTGTCCACATTTAGTTAGGGTAAGCCACAAAATAAGGGGGCCATCCCCCTTTATTTTTCACCTTTACAAAGTAATTTGATTTAAAATTTAAAATTTGCACAAAACGAAACCCTAAGGGTGACGTCAACCCCTTCTAGTGTGACGTCTTGGTACTTTTGGGAAGTCGTTGAGCAATAAGAGGAAGTCGTTGAGCCTCCAAAGTGTTGGATTTTCCTTATTTACAGATCATTAGTGTTACTAGTGTTTTTTTACTTTGTTACCATTAACATATATATCATGTACTGAGCAGTAGCAACATAAACAAGACACATAAAAGAACACAAGAGATTTATCCTGGGAAAAACCCAACAACCTTTCTTCGATAGATTCCGTTCACAAAGCAAGTCTAGTTAGAAAAACCCTAGCACAAGTGCTAGCTTAACCAGCAATACCACCCCGGTTACAGCAACAACACCATACAAGGGTAGCGCACCTCCTCAAGGAGTAGCACACAAGAGAGAGATACCAAAAGACTGAGCAAGAATAAACTGTGCAACTACAGCGACTGCGTCACCTCCTCCAAACTTGCGCCTTGCTTCTATGTAGCTGCAAGAGTGTGAGTGAGTGAACAAATGAGCTAAGGCACCTCCTTATTTATAGTCTTCCTGTCCTTCTAGCTGGGCCGACTTCTCTTCCGGGAAGGTGTCTTTTCATTATACTTTATTCTTCTGAGTTGACTTCTCTTCTAGGGTATTTCAACATTTGTCCAATAGATATCTTGATTCCAGAATCTTCTCCGCATCTAAGAAAGGTCATTTAGTAGGGAAAGATCCTCCCGCGGCTACCAAAACACCGACACTTCCTCTTAGCTAGGGAGGCATCTTTCACGATGTCTTCATCTGGTAGTGCACTGACTACTTTGCAATCTGCTAGCAGGCACACGACTGCTACAATGCCTTCAGTAGCTCGAATGATCAAGCACAGTCTCTTTGATCAAACAGTAGCACACACAACTACATCCAACCGATCTGGTAATCTCCATGACAATCAACTAGTAGCACATAGCTACTACAATGTCATCCAATAGATCACAACTGCTGCCAAGTAGTACACAACCATTGTCCAGTGACTCATAGTCACTGCTAATGGAACACATCCACTGTAGTAGCACACAACTACTGTCCAGAGTCACACAGCCTCTGCCAGTGGAACACATCCACCGAAGTAGCACACAATTACTGTCCGGAGTCACACAACCTCCGCCAGTGGAACACATCCACCATAGTAGCACACAACTACTATCTGGAGTCACACAACCTCCACCAGTGGAACACATCCACCGAAGTAGCACACAACTATTGTCTAGAGACACACAGTCTCCACCAGTGGTACACAACCACTGAAGTAACACACATCTACTGTCTGGAGTCACACAGCCTCTGCCAGTGGAACACAACCACTGAAGTAGCACACATCTACTATTCGGAGTCACACATCCTCTGCCATAGTCTTACGACTACGTGTGTGATGTTTCTTCTCTCAGCAGGTCTGACAATACATTACCCCCTCAGTCACCTCATGTGACTGAATCCAGGGAACCCTTGGCCACATGGGTGAGTCGGCATGAGAAGAAACAACACAATTCCCTCTCAATGAGGGTGGACATTCGGAAACACTCCAATCTTGTCCCTGAAGTATTCATACTTCACTCTTGACAAGGGCTTGGTGGGAATGTCTGCTATCTGCTCGTCCGTGGATATGTACTGGAGCTCCACAACGCTTCTCTCCACCATATCCCGGATGTAATGATATTTGATCTCTATATGCTTAGACTTGTCATGGAATACAGGGTTCTCGGTAAGCTTCACACAACTTTGATTGTCACTATGTATCAAAGTTGGCTCCAATTCTAGATTAAATATCCCAGCTAGCAACTTCCAGAGCCATACTACTTCACGGCTTGCCACGCTTGCTGCGATATACTCTGCTTCTGATGTACTAAGTGCCATTGATGTGTGCTTCCTCTGCTCAACCATGAGATCATACCTGATCCCAAACTAAAAACAACATTCGAAAATACTCTTTTGATCCATTGCACTCCCTGCCTAGTCAGAATCTTTATATCCCTGCAGATTCACATCTCCACTTGAGACATATCTCAATCCATATCCAACCATACCACGAAGGTACCTCAACATATGCTTTGCTGCCATCCAATGTACTCGTCTATGTTCAACCATGTGTTGATTCAAGGTATTCACTGCAAAGTATATGTCTGGCCTAGTGTTAACCAAGTACATCAAAGATCCAATCAACTATCTGTACATCGTGGGATCCACCAAATCTGAAGATTTGTCACTCAAGAGCTTCATATTTATCGTCATGTGTGTGGTCATGGACTTGCAGTCCATCATCCTGATTCTCTATAGAATCTCACCAGTATATTTTCCTTGGCTAAGAAAAATCTCATCTGATCTCTGCCACACTTCCAATCCCAAGAAGTAATGCATTAGACCTAGATCCTTCATCTCAAACTCTGAAGAGATCTCCCTCTTGCACCCAACTATGAGCTTCTCATCTCCTGTCAGAAATAGGTCATCCACATATAGGATCAATGGGAAACCATCCACAAGCTCATCAAATAACTATCTGATCTGGCATATCATGTCCTGGGTGCCTATTTAGGCCTGTACAAAGCCTTCTTCAATTTGCAGACATGAGACTCCTTCTCATGTATTTTGTGGCTGCTTTATGTACACTTCTTCTGGCTATTGGAGCAAGTGTCTTGTCATAATCTTCTCCCTCTTGCTAGGAGAATCCTCAGGCCACAAATCATAGTTTGTACATCTCTATGTTGCTATCTGCAGCATGCTTGATCTTGTAGATCAATTTTGGAAGTCACTACTGACTTCCCTTCTGGTATTGGAACCACCTCTCACACATCATTCTTCATGATGGACTGATACTCCTCCATCATGGCATCTTTCCATTACTGTTTCTTAACAACTTCTTCAATGGTGGAAGGCTTTGAATCAATGATGCTGCTCATCAATGCCATATAGTTGGAAAACATGTGTGGTTTCTGGAACCGAGGCAAAATCTATAACCCAGTCCTTCTAACTGGCTGCCTCCTCTGTCACTGCAGCAAGGTCTATCAAGACAAGGGAATCCTCCCAGGAGATCTCACATCTCCTAGAAGCCTCTGAAGCTTCGATCTAGCCTCCTCAACTAATGGCACTTGTCTGTCAGTCCTGGAAGACGTCTCTCTCTCCTATCTGAATCTGAGAAGGAATACTTTCTGAATGAAAGTCTCTAAGCCACTGACTCTCTTTGAGATCAGGCTCACTCTGAATCTGCATGCTCTCTTTGATTTTATATGATCTCCGGAGCGACCTTCTTCTGCTGCATCTGTTGACTTCTATTGAAGTTTGATCTCCAATGGATTGTACTGGGAGGTTGCTCCTCCCTATTGGATCATAAGGGTTGACTCCCTCTGAAATCTAGCTCCTTCTGAGCTGGTACTTGGTGGGGTCGCCTGCCTCACCATTGGTGGAGTCATCTACTTCTTTTCATAGTATGGATTATCAATGCCATGCATCTGTATCTCCTTTTCATTATGCAAGGTATCACGAGAACATGTTGGTTTTACTGCATCGTTTCTAGGTAGGGCCCTTTTGGCACTACTAACTCTTCCTAATGATTTGAAGAGTGGTCAAATTAGCTGTACGGTCATCTTTGGAGCCTTCTTCTCCTCTCAGTCAATTTCCATAAGAGATACTCTTCTTCGTCTTCTACTTCACATGGGTGTGTACATTCGTGTACACAGTTCTATGTCTCGGCTAGAGACTGTCTAAATAGTTGCTTCCGACAATCATCATCATAGCTCCTTCTCAGAGCTATCACCTATGACCTGCTCGAAACAAGAGACAAGAACAACATTTCCATGGTAACCTCCATGGAATGGTTAGTAATCAAGAACATCTCCTAGAGGAGATCAATTTCATCTTGCAGACAAGTATATCATAAATAATGAACAATGAGTATTTTCTTAATGGTATTCGTACCGATGGTATTCAGGTGTACCTAAACATTTGATAGCAATAGTAAATAATGAAGCCGTAAAGAATGCTATGCTAGGTACAATACTTACTTAAGCAACAACAATATAAAATATCAAACCTGATATGCAAACCTGGAGCCTGTCGTTTTTGTCTTGCTTGAGTTTCCTTCTATCGTTCATATGCATGGAAACACCATTGTCTTAAAGACAAATTCTTCATCATTTGATGCCTTTGAGTGCTCTTCTGCATCTGTTGCATGTGCATGGTGTTTCTTCTTTTCCTTTTCATTTCTATCTGGACATTGAAAGGCATAGTGTCCCAGCTTCTGGCAACTGTAGCATCTGATCTTTGATGCATCCTTCTTGTAACGAGGTTTCTTAGACTTCTTCGGGCTGCCTTCTTCCCTTTTCTTTCTCTTCTTCACTTCTGCTGCAAGTGCTTGGTTTTCCTCATCATCTACCTTTTGTTTCTTGGACATCAATCTAGATTCCTCTTGAGAGCAATCTACCCGTAACTTGTCAAACTTGGGTAACTTCCTTCTTGCACAAATTCCTTGGACAAATGGGTCCCAAGAGGGAGGGAAACCATTTAGCGTAGTGGTTACTAGGTCAACATCTTCTATTGGATCTCCAATGGCTACTAACTGGTCTTTGATCTGTGAGATCCTTGTAAAGAAGTTGGTTATCGTCTCTGACTTGTTCATAGTCACATTTCTGAGTTGATGTCGTAGGATAAGCTTCCGACTGGTGTTCTTGCTTTGATAGAGTCTGGTTAGGGCATCAAACATCTCTTTTGTAGTCTTTAGTTATGATACATTAAGTATCAGGTGATCCTTGATTGAGTCTGTCAAGATCCTCTTGGTCTTGAATTCATTCTTCTTGAACATTGCCTTTGCTTCTTCGTCTTCTGGTTCTGGAAGCATCTTCTTGACGTGATCCAATAATTCATTCTCTTCTAGAATGAGTTGTATTCTATGCTTCCAGGATCTGAAGTTATCTTCTCCATCCAATCTATCCTCAACTCTCATACTGGTTGACATTTTTGCTGGTAGAAACCCTAGCATTGAAAAAACTCGATTTTTAAAACTTCACAAACTCCATGCTGAGGGTTTCAGGGGTGCGCTAGGTTATGGCGCACTGCTCTGTGTAGGAATTATTCCCAACATCCTTGGGATAGTGCTCAATGACCTTGACAAAGTATTGCAGCTGCAAGGTGCTGTAAGGTGTCATTGTACCGATCTTCCTTCCAGTGGTTAAACTGTTATGAAGGTAAACATCTCTAATACCATGTTGAATTTTCGTTATTTACAGAGCATTAGTGATGCAGGAGCATCGCTCCACCTCATCAACACCAACAAAGCAGCACATCAATGCACAAGGAGGAACGGGTTCCAAGGAAAGAGAGGCACCAATGCTCTCATTTTGAACCCAATTTACTATTTTTAATGCAATTAAATGTAATTTAAGTCTTTGAGGCCTAAGGAAAACCGAGCCTATGTCTTTGTACAGGCCGAGTTATTGTAATAGATAGGGTCTCCTTTAATGGTTGACAGTAGGAGGGATCTAGATCTGATTCAGACTAGATGCTCATTGAATGTAATTCAATGCAATTCAATGAGAGTAGGTGGATGGAGGGAAGGCTCGAGGAGCCCCTCTTTTGTAAAAAAAAGCTTTGTTTTCAAAATTCATTATGATGAAGAGTTGTAGATGAGCGAGTAGAGAGAGAGCTCAAGAGAGGACAGAAAGTGTTGAAGACTCTGTAGTAGTCTAGCCTTTGTAAATCTTTGTACAGATAAATTCAGATATAATGCAAAAGAATTTTTTCAAAGGGCAGAGCCATTTGAAGTTTTAGAGCATTTCAAGCTCAGGAGGTATAGCGTGAGCAAAGGCCGAGCCTTTGAAGTTTATTAGAAATTCCTTTATTGAAAGGAAAGCGTAGTCAACAGAGAAGGAGCCACAACTATCGTTGGATCAGCTGTCAGAGGAAGTCTAGACCATTAGATTAGAGTCCATCCAGAAGGAGGAGCGCACACGGAGGGAAAAAGATCCTAGTCGTCGAATCTGAGCGGAGGTGATAGTAACAATCCGAATTAGGTAAGTTGCTCGAGGTTTAACCCCTGTAGCCTTTTGAACTTTGCAAGTTCGGAGGATTTGTTTGTTTAAATAGGAGAACAGTTGAGATATGTTCGAGAGGATCCAGGATCTTTTATCACCGTTGGATCTAGAGAAGCAGCGTGGAGTTTAATCCTGTAAGTCCTTGAGACTTCGCATGTCCGGAGTAGTCGTGAATTAGGGTTAAAGAAGGAGTTATCGAGGAGTGGGAATCAACGACTGAGATCCATTCAGGAGTTTTCCGGAGAGTGGACAACCGTTGGATCATGGGGAGTTGCGCGAGGTTTAATCGACGAAATCCTTTGGACTTTGCGCATTCGGGACTTTTGGGGCGTGGAATCATCGGGACCATCGAAGTCCCGAAGGGTAGAGCTAATCATAGCCATCCATTATAGTAGACACGTGTCGGTAGATCGTGAATTCCGGGAGGTAGACACTTCGGAAGATTCAAGGCGCGGAGTGTGCGAGCTTGCGGAAGCCTCTAAGGCTGGAGCTGATCTCGACCATTGGCACCAGGAGCACGTGGCAGCAGATCGTGGAGTCTGGCAGACCGGAACTCCGAGAGCATACAATGTTGGGGAAGGCAGAAGCGTCGAAGCTCTGAACATCGAAGAGGATCTCAGCCATCCATTTCGAGAGACACGTGGTGGGAGATCTCATACTCCGAAGAAGGGGCACTCCAGAGGAATTGGAGAAAGTATATGTGAAGTGGTCGGACTATCGAAGTGCCAGAGTCTCGGAGGCCATTGCAACCGTCCGTTGCTAACGACGCGTGTCAGAAGATCTGACAGTCCATAAAGTAGACACTTTGGGAGATTTGGGGTTTAGTGTTTCGAAATTCGCCGAAGCCGGAGGCCCGAAGAATTGTGGGTCGTTGATCATAGGAGCACATGTGGCAGCTGATCCGGAGGTTCGACACTTCGGAAGAAACTTAGAGCAATGTGGTTAAGGATTCCCGAAGGCCAGAGTTAGTCCTAACCGTCCATTTGGAGAGGACGCGTGGCACAAGATGTAGAGTTCGGGGACTTTACCCTTCGGTGGTTCCACGTCGTAGTGTAGACAGGGAGAAAATCCCCAAAGCCCTGAAGGAATCCTAGCCGTCGATTTAGGAGGGGACACGTGGAGGGCAGATATCCAGTCCGCTTGTTCGACGTTTCAGCGTCGGGAGATCCAAGCAGTTGTGTCGTGTGGATGGCCAACAAAAATCGCTGAAGCCTGAAGGAAGTTGATTTGGTCCATCCATCGGTCTGAGCATTGTGGACCGTCGATCTGAGACTCGGCGGAATTGCTTTTCGGCGATCCGAGAGATTTGTGGAAAGGGCATTGTGAAGAAATCGTCCGGAAACATAATCTGGTCCGTTAATCCGTGGAGAGAGGGGAGTCGTCCGATCTGCCTTTTCGGCGAGTGACACTTTGCGATGTTGTGTGTGTTTGGACGCGGTTGGAAATTGCCAAACGTCGAAGCCTGAATTAGCGCCTTTTGGCTTGGCGCTCGGTCATAGCCCTCTGTCACATGCTATTGCCGTCGAATGAAAAGGGGCTAAGGCCAGTTTCGAATATTTAAAAGAACAACAGGTTGGAGAAATCACCGAAGCGCCGAAATAGTGCGCTATTAGCTAGCGCCTGGTCACATGCCTTGGTCGAGTGTTGGCATGAGGCAGAGGGCTAGGTGCCCGAAATTGTGTCAAAGAAGAAGGGGGCTTAGTAAGAGCCCGCGAGTTCAGTGTTTGGACTTGCACTGGGAATTTGAGGACCTGTATGAGATGATGGGGGCTCAACAGGGCCCAGAGAGCTGATCCAACTCCTGATTTGAACGATCCGAGACCGAGAGGTCGAGCGGGCCTCAGGTGAGGGAGGGGGACTGCATCAATTAGTGTTACTATTGTTCTTTTACTTTCTTACCATTAACATATATATCATGTACTGAGCAGTAGCAACATAAACAAGAGACAGAAAAGAACACAAGAGATTTATCCTGGGAAAACCCCAAATGGGGGAAAACCCAAGAACCTTTCTTAGATAGATTCCGTTCACAAAGCAAGTCCAATTGGATAAACCCTAGCACAAGTGCTAGCTTAACCAGAAATACCACCCCAGTTGCAGCAACAACACCATACAAAGGTAGCGCACCTCCTCAAGGAGTAGCGCACAAGAGAGAGATACCAAAAGACTGAGCAATAATAAACTATGCTACTACAGCTACTGCGTCACCTCCTCCAAACTTGGGCCTTGCTACTGTGTAGCTGGGAGAGTGTGAGTGAGTGAACAAATGAGCTAAAGCGCCTCCTTATTTACAGTCTTCCTGTCCTTCTAGCTGGTTCGACTTCTCTTCTGGGAAGGTGTCTTTTCGTTATACTTTATTCTTCTGAGCCGACTTCTCTTCTAGGGTATTTCAACATCTGTCCAATGGATCTATTTAAAACACCAACACAAAAGCTTTCGCTTCATGCGCTAGGGTCTTCTCCATGGTGCAAGTGGTCTTCCTCATCTCAAGGTGCCAAGTGTCCATCAAATCATTATCATTACCACCAAACCCTAGCCCTAGTCAAGACGTCAAGCCCCAAAAGTGTGGTGTAAGGCCTCCAAAGGCAGGCCATTGGGCTAGGTAGGTTTGGGTGTCAGCTCCAAGGTCTTCTCTCTTGCCTCCAAAGGCAACGTCCAACCTCTGTCTTGCCCCCAAAGTCTGGGTTATGGCATCCAACCTGTGGTTTTTTTGTACTAATGAAGGCCCAAGTTGGGCTTGTTCGTTCAAAACGTCCATCGGACAAGGTCCCGCAAAGACAGATGAGTGCACCCTCCAAGGGTCTCAAGTCAAATGTATCATGGCAAGTAAAAGCACATTTAATACAAGAGCCACCTAAACATGTGCATTAAAACTACTTCATCAAATTAAACAAGTGCTCAAAGACCCTATGCAATTTGCCAAGTTTAGGTATGGGAGGGTTGTCAAGGTGACCTATTGAGTGAGTCATTCCTTAAGTCAAGGAGTGTTTCCTAGGTGGACCCCTCTCTAAGTCATGTGGAGAAGATGAAGTGGATGGGGGTAAGACTTTTGGGCATGAGGTTCATGACATACAAGGGTTTGTATTGTCTCATTTATGGGTGCCTTTGTAGAGGGTGTGCTGCACCTTCGTTTTCATTGCATCCTTTTTCCAAGACCATTTATTCGCCATTAATTAATTAAATTCTAGAACAATTGGGTACTCCAAAAGGGTTATATAAGACTTGGGAGGTAGTACCACAATATCACTTGAAGGGAGAGGTACACAGAGTGCGATAGGGGTAAAGAAAAGGTTGTAACGCACTTGTGTAGATCACTCAATAAGTGGGACGTCTCTATAATATGAATTTGTTTCTTGCGGGTCTTTTAGTTTTTAGGAGAAACGTTTCATCGTTATCAAGGCCTGCTTGGGAGAGCATCTGGAAGGTTATAGTTTTGGATTTTATCTTTTGCCAGCTACATTCCCTCTTGGCCTTATTATCGAACAATTTGTACTTGCCCAAAAGCCCAAGGCAAGTGGATACAAAATTGTCATAACTGGGAATAACCTATCACTATCACCTTAATAGGAGATCCCTTTCTACTTAGGAGTATGTCAAGACTACCACAGGGGAGACGTCCCCGGTGCCCTGGGGGTTTGAGAAGGCTAAGGAAAGTAATCACAAGGAACCCTTCCCCTCTCACAGATCACTCAAATCAAAGGGTTCTTTATGTCTTATAGAGATGAAGCAAATAAATAATATTGTGTACCTGCCCAGAACAAGACAAGAAGGCAAAAAGGGGCACTTTCCAAGTACCAAAATGATTGTTATTGCATCATAAGAAAATGAACCTTCAAAAAGTAAGCTAGCTGATATGATTTTGCAGCAATACAATAGTTTATAACATCAATTAATATTTTATAACAACCACAAGAATTATGCCTTCAAAGTGTTTGAAAATAACAAGGAGAAATAGCTTTAACCTAGCTGAATGATAAAAGCTTGTTACAAGCAAGTTTGGCAATGTCCAGATAGCAAAATAGGTCACTTTTGCAGAGAATTTGTTGCAGTTAGATGGCTGTAGCAATCTTTTGCAACAACAACAAATTCTAATGGTCAAAAGTGCAAGAAAACACCATACAAAGTTAACACTTACCTAGCAGATTGACTTGCAATTATCACAATTGAGTTTTGAATGAGTTAAGTGCAAGTTATGTAGGCAAATGTATCCAATCAATGTATGTTTATATGGCTGTAGCAAGGTTTTGCAACAGCAGCAAGTTAGCTAAGGAGTTAATCTATTTTAGGGTTAGCAAATGTTAGTGAAAGCTTCAAGGATAAAAGTTTGAGTGTTTGTTTGATCAATCAACACTTGTAAGTGGTAAACTAGTGCCTTTCTAGGGTAAATGGAGTCACTAATGGCAGCAGCAAATCTTATAGGAAAAATAGCAATGATAATGATATGTCAAAGGGATGGAGAGGATAATAAAAGGTGTTGGTATCCCAATTCCTCGAAAATCCATCTCCAAGAGACAATTGCTAGAAAGTAGCAAAGGTTAGGCCCTAGCGATTTCTCCTTTCCTTGAACAAATTGTAATAAAATATGCAATTGGGCATGGAAGTAGGGTTACTAGAGTGCTACAATGGTAGGGCTCTAGTATCTACTTCACGATAGGTGTCTTTCAAAAATTTTTAGCATATGGAAGACTATAGAGAAAAAGATAGTAACATATGCCTTTCTCCTAGGGTTTCAAGCAAACAATTTCATAATCTTAGACATGAAACAAGCAAAATTAACCATTAGCATTCATTCACAATAAAGAAATGCAGATTTTCCACTTCAAGAATAATCAAGCAAAAACCCTAGTTGAAGATCCTCCACATGAAAAATTGCCAAAGTACACCAAGAAATGCCTCCTCCAAGAAGTGTGCACCACTAAATTTCAGCCAATAAACCTTAAAGAAGGCCGAATTTCAGACCACCACTTGTGTGATGAGTGAATGATGAAAAAAATATGAGAGTTTTATCTCTTATTTATACAATATCAATGACCTTTAATTATCTTTTAGGTCATAAAAGGCCGACATGGCCAATTTACATAAAAAATACAGTTTTTACATAAAATCAATAATTAAAACCCTAATTTCACTTTAGAGATGACGTCATGCCCTTCTAGGGTGACGTTAGACCCCCAACATGGAATGCTAGGCCTCAAATGCAAAACGCTAGGTCTCCAGAGGCCTCAAATGCTGCCACACGTGCCAACTAGCACCAAACCGTCCTCATAAATGCCAAACCCTAACTGGATGACATCAAGGGTCAACATGATGACGTCAGGGGCCCTCATGGGCCAATGTCATGGTGGAAGGGCAAGACCCCCCTGGGTCTAGGCTTGCCAGAGTGTCTCGGGGGAAATGTCCTTCTTCCTTACTGGTGCCATCCTCTGGTGTCTCTCTGCCCTTGGTTGGGGTCACAACATCCATCTGTTGGGATTTCAGCCCCATGGAGGTCTGAGCTAATCATCTCCCCATATGTACGTGTCCACTGGGCATGGTTCTGCAACAACAACAAGTACGCCCTTCATGGGCTCATAAGTCACAGGGATCATAGCAATGTCAATCACATCCAATGATCAAATTACCCAAACATGTGCATCAAACCCCCCTTTACCCAGACAAATGCTCAAACATGTTATGTAGTTTAGCAAGTCAGGTTTGGAGAGGGTCTCAGGATGTCCTATTCGGCTAATCCTCCTCAAGTTTGGGGTGTGAATACCTATCTAGGTGATGTAAGTGTATGAAATGGTGTAGGGGGAATGTTTGGGAAGAGGGTGCAGTGATAACAGGGAAATGTAGGTCTTGCCTGTGGGTGCCTCAGTAGAGGGCGAGTTGCACCTTGTAATGGATGCCATTGTTTCCTAGCCCATTCAATGCCTTTTATTCTTTGTCTTATTGCTTTTTCTTTTTCAAGAGAATAGCTGGGGGACACTGTCCTGACGTGGTGACTAGTGGTGACAACGTTACCCACAAGCACTTCACGGAAATGAGAAGGTTGGCTCATGATGAGACTCCCTTTCTCTTGGCTATGCCACCTAGAGCCACTACCTTGGTTTGGTGACCAAATAGATGGTAGTGTCATACCGCTACATGCCCATGGACCTAATAGGCCGACTCATGATGAGACCTCCCATCCACCAACTAGACCTTGAGTTTTATTTTATCTTACAGGTCCCCTTTTCTTACTGAGAAGCCTTTTATTGCTTTCTCGGGAATCCCTGGGCGAAGCATCTCAAAGGTTTTATTTTGGCTTTTAACTCTTGCCAACTACTTTTACCCTCTGGGCCTTTATCCCCTTCTTCCCACAAGGCAAGGTACAACCCTTCCTAGTGTGGCAAACCCAATGCTCGAACCAAGGTAGGGGAAGATGAGAGGGATAATGATGAAAAATGGTAAGTATGGAAGGAATGGACGACGACCTTTCATAGACCCACCCAGTGGCAACTCATCCTAAAGGGAACCGACTTACTAGGGCATTCTGTCACCCCCCCTAGGTATGAACAAGTTAAAGATTATAATTTCCAAGCAAACGTTATGAAATGAAGGAGAGTTCAGTGCAACATATTCAAATGCTTTGAAAATCAGAGTGACACATGCCACATACCATGATACCCAGACTCATTACCTCATGGAGCAAGACCCACTGCTACTTCAGGACCAAGCTGGTGGGATGGATGTTGCTGCTGCTGATAGATGGGATGCATTGAAGAAAAGATGGGCCCTCCGGGGCCAAGCTCAAGTCGTCTGGCTCTCGGTACTCCATGGATAGGACTTGTGGGCCCCGAGACATAATCTCCTTAGTTATCCCTAGGATAGGGGATAACAGGCCTTCAACCCCTTCTTCCTATGAAATGAGGTACAATCCCTTCTTGGGTCAGTACACCCAAAAATCCCAAAAGATAAGGAGGTGAAAAGGATTAAGTGTGAAAAATGATAAGTATGATCGAGAATGGGACGATGACTCGTCAAGGGGACCTCCCTGTAGCAAACCCATCCCCAAGTGTGACCACTTACTAGGGCACAATGTCAACCACCAGGTGAAACAGGGAAAAGAGAATAATTTACAAGCATGCGGTCTACAATCAAAAGAAGCTTTAAATGCAACATACTCAAATGCCTCAAGTATTAAGGTGACACTAACCACAATACCCGACTTGTACCTCATGGAGCAAGACCCATTGTCTTCCGGAAGCAAGCTGATGTGGTGAATGTCATCATGATGAACCAAGGATGTGTGGTGGTGAAGTGGGTCTCTGTCTGTGCATGTGGACGCTGTCAATCATCTGTCTCTTGGTACTCCATGTCTGCAACTTGAGGGCCTCGAGACATCATCTCCTTTGTTATCCCTAGAAATTGGGGATAACATGCCCCTTTGAGCACTATTAGGAGGAATATTGTCGACCATCTGCCATTACTTAGTTTTATGATGTCCTTGTCAAACTACAACATCTCCCACTTAAATCATTCTAGAGCTCAGTGTTGGTTGTTGATGATCTTGATGGTTTTAGGAAGGAGTGATGTGGAGTTTATGGGGGGTGATCTAGTCCTCTTCTCAACATTAAGGGGGGAAGTAAGTTTTGCAATCTTGTAGTGACTTCTCTCCATGGCCCCCAGTTCATCTCAAGGGGGGAGGGGGGAGAGGGCGATTAGAATTATTTTTGTTATGTTTACATGTGGCGATGACCCATTTGTATGTATGATTATGTACTTGTAATTATGGCTAAGGGCATATTCTTTATTCTTTTATTGTATTACTAGGTATGGTAAAGGTCGACCTAGTCAAACTTGATATGTAGGTTTAATAAAACCTCTTGCGCTGTGTACCTTGTTTAGTTGGGCCATAATCCCATTTTTTAAGGGACACCTCCTTTCTTGAAGGAACACCTCACTTAAGTTGCATATATATATACAACTTGAGCTCTCATTTGGATTATCTCATCTTGTGATCTTCTTGATCTGCCTCATAAAGTGTCTTATGCCTAAAGGCACTGTTATCCCCGATATCTAGGGATAACTAGGAGATCATGTCTCGAGGCCCACATGATCCCAGACATGGAGTACGAGAGCGGATCGACTTGAGCATGGCCCTGGAGGGCCCATGTCTCTTCTTCTCAGCCAGCTTTGTCCTGTCAGCAGTACCAGCTTCCATCACTACCGGCCTGGGCTTGCATCGGAGAGGACTCTTGCTCCATGAGGTAATTGGTCCGAGGTATCATGGTATGTGTCATATTTGATCATTATAAC